>ML782524.1:148393-170478 GCA_009831015.1 Picea engelmannii | reverse complement strand
TGCTATTATAAATAATCAATGGCTTTAACATTAATTTGTATGCACAACAGAATACATGATAAATATAAATACACAGACAGGTAGAAAAGTAATTAAAACATCATCTGGTAATTATATTTGAAACAGTGGTAATTCCACCAACCAGGCGTAGGCCTTCCATGAACCTCCTAGCCTTAGACCACACTGCTCATCAAGCTCAGCAGTGGGTCACCCCCGAGCTGGGACTAAGCTCCACCCCCAAGGCAAGGAATCCTAGGCTAGGCTGAGGTTATAAGAAAAACACATAGTCACAAGGAATTTTCTCCCAGGAACCACTCATACTCACTGCCCACAGACTCTCCTTCCGCACATGCCTGTTCCACCCCAGGAGTATACACCTTCTCTGTCACCTAGAAAGTCATTCGGCTGCTAACCTCCCTAGCCTTGGGTTTTAGCAACAGACCGGACCGAAAGTCTCTGAGTTATGTGGCAGCTACATTGTTCCTTCTAGGAGTTCTCTCCTTCCTATGCACACTCTCTCGCCTGGGGAGAGTCGCTCACAGGCCAAGAAACTTGTTCTTCCAACTTCAATAACCTCTCTCACCTGGAGTGAGTGTTGTACAAACTGGCCAACAAGCCACACGTAGTCCAGCACTACGTGGCCACAATAGCCAATGGAAAAAACAAACACGGGCTTTCCAAACAGGCTCAGCAATGACATGATGGTCTCATGGTTATGGCTTTGGGATAGAGACTCTACACACAGGCTCGATCTACTCAGACAGAGGATGCATCAGCTTTCCCAGAAATCAACACAGGCTATCCCCGAAATCAACACACAAACTTCGCCCCTGGTTTCAAAATGGCACAAGGTCTCTTGCAGGGTTCAGATGGGATGTACGGTTCAGAAGATGCACGGGGACTCTTCCAGAGATCGGACGGGTTCACGCCCAGGCAATCGAGGGTCGAATGGTGGAGGAACCCCCAACACGGTTGATCTCAGATGCTTTATTTGCATGTGCCTGGGTTGACACTTGTCACCCATGCAACTACGTGTGTTCCATCCATTTGGAAGTTACTTGTCCTTCCAAAAGAAATTAGGATAAAGCATATTATTCACATTCTTTTTGGAATAATATTAAAATATTATTCCCAAGGCTTAGCCCCTAGGCTCAACACTTAGCCCCTCTTCCCACCTTCCAGCCCCTAATCCCTTGCCCACTCTGTGGAAGCTTAGTCCCCCATCACTCATTCATCTTGGTCAGTCTGCATGCGAAAGTGTTTATATTTTTATTAATAATGTGCATAGATACATGTACAAAATCAGGCTCTTGGCCTTCAACACTTAAGCTCTCTGGCCTAATAATCACATAAGCCCACCAACTTATATTAACTTTGCTCACCAGCCTATAAAAAAACATAATTACAATTCATTTCATAAACATGATTTACAATGGGGCTCGGCCTTGGGGACATTACAATCCCCCTCCCCTTATTTCTGCACTGTCCTTAGTGCAACTTTACACTGTCTCTGCAAGGTTTTCAAAATTTTCAAAAATATGCAGGTACTCTGCCCACATAACATCTTCATGTTCCCATGTCATGTCTTTGGGACTGTACCAGGTCCACTGGACCTTTACAAGCCCTATAGCTCGATTCCAAAGCTGTTTGTTTTTCCTGTCCAATATGTGCATAGGATGCACTTGCAAGACACCTTCTGGTTCCACCTGAACCACATTCCAGTGAATAACATGATTAGCATCAGGTATATATTTCTTAAGCAATGAAACATGAAACACATTATGTACAGTCATAGATGCAGGTAATGCAAGCTTATATGCAGTTGGCCCAATCCTTTCCAGGATTTCAAACAGCCCACAAAATCTTGCTGCCAACTTAGCGCAACTTCCCAGCTTCAGGGAACTCTTGTTAGTTTTCACTTTCAGGAAAACATGATCACCCACTTTGAATTCTCGGTGGGTTCTTTTCTTATCAGCATAACTTTTCTGCCTGTCCTGGGTAGCTTTCAAATTCTGCTTAATTTTTATCATTTGGTCCTCCATCTCCTTGAGAAACTCTGGCCCAACCACTGCTCTGTCAGCTAGATTATCCCAGCTCACTAGAGTGTTTCACTTTCTTCCATAAAGTGCTTCAAATGGGCTCATCTTCAACGATGCATGATACCCATTATTGTAGGCGAATTCTACCAAATGCAGGTAGTCTTCCCATCTTGTTGGTGTGTCCATCACATACATTCTCAGCATGTCTTCTATTAATCTATTCACCCTCTCTGTCTATCCATCAAACTTGGGATGATATGCTGTACTAAAATTCAGATTCGTTCTAAATCCTTTGAACAGTCCTTTCCAGAAATTCGAGGTGAATTTGGGGTCCCTATCAGACAAAATCATTTTAGGAATTCCGTGCAAGCGTGCCACTTCTTTTAAGAAGATGTCAGCAACATCTGTTGCCTTGTGAGTGGTTTTCAGTGGAATAAAATGGGCAGCTTTTGTAATCTTGTCCACCAAAACCATGATCGAATCATGCTACATGCTTTTTCTGGGCAATCCTGTAATAAAATCCATGGTCACCACTTCCCACTTCCACTCAGGAATGGGCAAAGGCTACAACAACCCTGTTGGGTGCCTATGCTCAGCCTTAACTTTCTGGCATTCCATACATCTGGCGATGTATTCAGCGATCTCTCTCTTCATACCCGGCCAAAAGTAATGGCTTTTGACTGTTGCCACAGTCTTCTGATATCCAGGGTGTCCAACATATGTCATATTAAGCATTTCTTTTAGAATCGCAAGTTTCAATTTCTGGACATTGGGTATATACACTATGTCTTTATACAGGAGTAATCCATCAGCTTCCAAGGTGTAACTTTCCTTTTTTTGTGGTCTCTCATGCTGTTGTAGCTTTTCTAATAAGTCTCTGTACTGCAAATCAACATTTGCAGCTTCCAAAATTCTACCCTTGATATCAGTCCTGTACATGCTAATGGTTGTAGCATGTAATTCATGCACTTTTCTGCTGAGTGCATCAGCCACCTTATTTTCCTTTCCCTTCATATGCTTGATATCAATTTCGTATTCGCACAGAAACTCCGGACACCTACTTTGTCTAGCATTTAAAGTCGGCTGATCAAACAAATATTTCAGACCATTGTGGTCTGTTCTCAATTCAAATCTCATTCCCATGAGGAAATGTCTCCATTTCCTCAGAGTATGAACGATTGTTGCCAATTCCAAATCGTGAGTGGCATAATTCTTTTCATGCTCTTTTAGCTTCCTGGACTCATAACAGATTACAAGTCCATTCTGGCTGAGAAATCCTCCCAACCCTTCCTTACATGCATATGTGCACACCATGAAATCCATATTTGGATCTGCAATCCTCAAGATTGGAGAGTTGGTTAACAGCTGCTTCAATCGTTGGAAATTGTTCTCACACTCTTCAGTCCACTGAAACTTTTTCTCCTTCCTTTGCAAGGAAGTGATAGGATGAGCTTACTTTGAGAACCCTACAATAAACCTTCTATAATAGTTGTGACATCCCCAAAAATAAAATATTTTTGAAAATTTAAATTTGCTGGAAATTTATTCCGTTTTTAGTAAATTCGAATTTGGAAAATTTTTGCCATTTATGGAAATTCTGAATTTCAAATTTGATATTTGTAATAAATTATTATGACTGTTGGGAAGAGATCTGATTTAACTCAACTAACTATTTGACAATGACACTTGTATAAAAACAGAATATTTTATATTGATTACAGGAGGACAAATAGAACAACCATGTTAAAATTAGCTGACCATGACTCCATGAGTGGGGAACATGTTGGAACTACCCCTAGGATGATTTTTACAAGTGGAAAATCAATGATTTGGCCATTGGTAGCCCCTGAAAATCAGGGATTTAGAAAGTTGGGAAAATTCCCAAGGGAGGGAAAAAAGACCTAGGCAAATTAATAAATAAGCATATGTGAGGAGGCAGGACGCTGCTAAGTATGCTGGGAAAGAGACTATTGATTTTTTTTCCTTGTTGTTATGAACACTGAATGAGTGTGAGGCAAGAGGGATCTACTGAATTGAAGGAAATTGCTGAAGAGGAATTTCCAAGTTCGCCCTCATGGACTCATGGTCAGGCTAGGGGGTGAACCGTGCAAGTGATCTTGGTTGCTTGGTTCTATGATTGGGAGGAATGTGGTTTTTCCCTTTGTCTTTCCATGAGTTTAGTTCAGATATGCTACTCTAATCCTTATTTGTCTGAATGATTTTATATCTGATGCACTGTATATGTTAAATCTGAACTAAAATGGTTCCCAGTATCTGTTTTAATGATCATATAATTGTTGTAAGTTATTTACTATATCTAAATTTTAGTATTTCTGTCTCTATGGGATGAATTAGTTACTGATATAGTGAAATCATTAAAGTTGGTATGCATTCAATAAGCTGCACAAAGGCTGTTCGATTACATGAAATGTACAGTCCACTTTGCTATAGAATAGTTTACAGATCATTTCTGAAATCACCCCCTGGTAACCTCTACTATGGATTTAGAACCTGTACCTAAATATAAAATATTTGATATCCTCATAGAGTATGCAAACAGATTGTAGGATTTACTTCTGGAAATGTTTCCTGAAATTAAAACTTTGAGTAGAATCGAATATGTATCAATGAACTTGAATGAACAAATCTATTGCAAGCATATATTTAATTCTGCAATTTAATTCCTAGACAAAATTATATATATAGTCGAACTTGGATAGAACCAAAATAATGAAGCATATGGGAATGAACATAACCAAGGGATCAATATTACCCTAAACTTAACGATATAATTATATGAATTGCTATTACCCGAATGAAAGGTTATACATGCTAGTATCCTACTACGGGAAAGTGAATAATGATTTCGTTGATACATTATCAATGTATGATGCATCTTATATATGCTGTGAGTGGGCACTATTGCCTATACAAGGGTAGGGTATCCCAATTCGATTATATCGTGAGGCATGCTGAGAGAAACAAAGAATATTTTTTGATTTCATGGCTGTAGCATTACTACACCTCGGGCAAACAATTGTAAGATTTAGGATATCCTTTAAATTTTCTTCGTAGTTTCCAAAAAACTATTTTAGGAAATTACAGAGTAAATGAAATCTATTCTTAAGATGAAATTGATTGAAAGACAAGAAATCTACAAAACGTAGAATTCTGGAGATGCGAAACCTCGTTTTTGAACGATCCCCTTTGGGGTAAATTCAAAATAAGAATTGTGTTAACAAGAGACTAATCATACAGACATTAATAAAATCAAGAAATAATGGTTACTGTAACTTACATAAAGATTTTGAATACATTAAATTACAGAAGTAATATACAGAACGCCAAGGATAAATTATCCTAAAATCTTTTTCTTCAAATAGAAAAATAAGATCCCTCCAATACTAAGCTTAACAGATTTAAGATTTCCCCAACAGTAAACTTAGATCTATTTTCGCCAATTCTAGTATTTGAATATCAGTCATTTCCCTACATCATGCTTGACTATACATATATCCTTAAATGGAACTTTAACAAAAAAAACAAATCAGGGTTGAACCCTCAGACATCCGGCATAGGAAATCGGAGCATGGGAAATGTTACTTTTAGCAAGAGAAAGCTATGAACAGAATCATGACCTCCATGCTTTGAAATTGAGGAGCTAGTTTGAGAGCCACTATTCAAAACCTGAGTACCTTTTTCATGATGGGTAGGGGTCGGTTCCTACATCGTGAAGTGGGCATAAACCCTACAATTTGTCATCACAAAAAAACATTAGTAAAATACAGAGTAAGACTTTAAACTTAGAATCATAAGGTAAATTGATAACCACAGCTATGCCTGGTGATACTTAACTTAGGAGACAAAACACAGCGTCCACCAGTTGCCATGCCCTTGTCTTGTAATCAAACCTCATAGAGGGGAGAATGGTCCTTGGAACTTCTAGTGGGTACCCTCACAACAGGCAGAGTCCCACCATTAATACAGAGAATCCCGTTTATACAAAATTTATCAATTACTTTGAAAATAAAAATAGCAGTGCGAGTTCAAGAGTTAAATATTTTCATTAAAAGCCCTTTTACGAACAGAAGAGAAGAGTATAAGGGAAAGCATCATACACAAAGTCAGTAGAATTTCTCACGAAAAGTACTCTAACTTAGCAATAGATAAACTCTCGGTAACCCACCACCTTACTGCAAATAAAATGCATCAGCCATAGAGAAGAAACAGAGATGTTAAGAGTCAGACTTGACCCTATTTTTCCTTGGAACCTTTACACGGCGTAAGAATAGACTTTTTTGAACTACTATGAGTTACTTCCAAATATAGTTACTAGTCACAGGGTAAAAACAGGAAACAATTCCACAGGAACACAAATAGTAGATGCGAGGTATGACTTAGGTTCATAGAGGTAAAGAGTAGTGACTCTCGGATAAAGTGGGAAAACCTCTTCTACAGTTGATACCAGAATAGAAAATGCGTAGACTTCGAACATAATTGTCGGGAGTAAGGGGGGCCTTTAAAATCACAGTAAAGGTTACAGGATGTAAAGGTTTTTATCTTAACCAAACAGTGAACTTTGTTTTTCGAATTTAAGATACGATAGTTCCCTTAGAAAACTTACCAGGAAGTCATTTGTTGTCGTCGACTTCACCAAAGTTTGTCCTCAGAGGTGGTAACCTTTCCCTGTGGAGGAATGCATAATACAAAACCCTCTCCTTTGTTGTCACAAGGGAAAAATAGGAACCGCCTAAACCTAAGAGGAGACGAGTACTACTCTTTAAAACACGGAAGGCACGAACCCTGTGTTAGGGAAAAGTTGGCGCACCAGGATTGGGAAAGACAGGTGGGAGAGTCATCGGGACTGATGTTTAAGAGGATCCTAATTAATTACAGGACATAGCCTTAACTTCTTCTGACAGATACATCCATATCCCTTATTGTTGAATATGCAAAGTTAATAGCAGTCAATCCGTGACTGTCTAGTGAAACTAATCGGTCACTAACCTATTGTCATTTTAGTTATCTTTCCATTGCCCCATCATGAAGAGGAGGTTTAGTTATTGTAGTCATGCAGAGAATTGTGCGTAATTGGTCTGGGTTCCAATTGTTATGGTGGAGACTAAAAGTGTCATAACTAAGATGAAGCCATCAAAGAAAATCACATTGAAACAACTCATAAACCATCATTAATATCCTTAACCTGTTCCTGATACGTACTACATTAAGGATTTGAATTCTGATGTTGACACAGCTAGGTAAGAGTACTAGTATTAATTCTCAGGGGTATAAACTTGTACACAAAATCTAAATAGCCCGATTCTTTTAACAAGGGATCTAAAAACTTGAATCCTAGTATATAGGTGGATACATGTATTGTAGTAGTATCTATATAATAACATATGAGTTGGAGAAATACTTATAATCATTGGGAACCTCTCTTACAAGTGTTAAGCTAGTATGGCATAAGGTTATTCAAAGAAAAAATGTAAGTACCTGTTATACAATTTGATTAAACGAAGAAACTGGTAAATAATGTACCAAAAGAAAAAAAAAATTAAGATAAATTTGAGGTTCATTACAATATCCCGCTAGACCCATAAAGGATTTAAATTTTTCCACATTCCTTGGCGTTGACCATTCTCTGATGGCCTCAACTTTCTCAGGATCCATGGCGATCCCTTCTTCTGAAATAATATGCCCCAAGTAATGGATTCGCCTTTGGTAAAATGAGCATTTGCTCAATTTGGCATACAGTTGGTGTCCTCTCAACACTTGCAGCTCCAATCTCAGGTGTTGTTCATGCTCTTCCTATGTCTTGGAATACACCAAGATGTCATCCAGGAAGACTATGACAAACTTGTCTAAATAGTCCCTGAATACACCATTCATCAAGCACATAAAAACAACAGGTGTGTTTGACAGTCCAAACGGCACCATTGGGAACTCATAATGATTGTACCTTGTTCTAAAGGTGGTCTTGCTAATGTCCTCATCCTTTATTCATACCTGGTGATATCCTGATCTGAGATCTATCTTCAAAAATATTTTTGCACCCTTCAACTGATCGAAAAGATCATCGATCCTCGACAGAGGATACTTGTTCTTGATAGTTACCTTGTTCAATTGTCGGAAATCAATACACAGCCTCAACATCCCATCCTTCTTCTTCACGAACAGGACCGAGGCACCCCAAGGTGACACGCTGGGGTGAATGTACCCCTTTTTTAGAATCTCTTCAAGCTACAATTGCAAGTCTTTCAGCTCTGGCATACTCATTCTATATGGAGCTTTCGACACTGGAGCTGCTCCAGGCATCAAATTTATAGAAAAATCAATGTCTCTCTTCGAAGGTAGTCCAGGTACCTCCTGAAATACATATTTGAACTCTGTTAGTGCCTCATGGTCTTCAATCCTTGAGACTTCCTCTCTGGATGCTTCCTCCACACAAGCTGTAAATAATTGACAACCTTTTCTGTAGCACTTCTTCAGCTGCATGGTTGAGATTTCTCTAATAGACACAGCTCTAGGAATCCCTTGGACTATTTTCTGATTCCCCTTCTCATCCAGGCATGTAAACCTCTTGTTACGGCAGTCTAGGAGGGCATGGTGTTGGTCCAACCAATCCATTCTAATTAAACAGTCATAGGATTCTAAGGGCAGAATATTCAATTCATCCTTCGTGCTCAGTCCTTTCATGTCCATAGGACAGGACTTCACCAACTCAGTGACTTTCCTCTTGGTACCTATAGCCAACTACACTAACCAAGACTTTTCATGTTTGCTTCTTGATAAATGCAAACTTTCCACCACCCTAGGATCTACATAACTATGGCTAGCCCCTGAATCGATTAAAATACTAAATGGTCTGTTGTTAATCATACCTTCCACTTCAGTCATGTGCAATTGAAATTCTTCTTTCTTGTTGTCCAAGGCTACGTAGATCCTTGGCATTCTGCTACCCATGTCTTCCACAGTTTCATCTTGCTGAACATTGTGGATGGTTCTCAATTTATCTTTACTGTCGGGGTAGTCTCGGTACCTATGGTTTTCTTCACAGCCCCAACACTCCATAGGTGGTGATCTGGGCATTTGTTCATCCACTTCAGCCTTCCTGGGCTCCCTAAAGGATGGTTGTCCCTGAGGGTTGTTTTTGAAAAAGGGAGGCTTATTTCCCTTCAGCCTCTGCTCTTTCCTGAACTTCTTCTGATCATCCCAAACCTTCCAAAAAGTAAGCCTTTCTCTTTGTTGTTCATACAAGCATTTTTCCCTTCTTATTTTTTCTTCCATAGTCTTGGGATCTTCATACTGGATTTTGTCACTAATGGAAGGTGGCAGTCCACTCAGATATCTCTGAATCTTGACAACCTCATCTTTGATGAACGGAACATACTTCATTAGTTCCAAAAACCTTCGTTCATATTCATCGATGGTCATGCTGCCCAGCTTGAGTTTGAAGAACTCCTTCATCTTTCTATCATAATACATTTTGGTCAGGTATCTCTTGAACTCCTTCCAAGTGATATCTTTCTCCCTAATGTGTTGCACCTGCACAAACTGATCCCACCACATGGATGCTTTTCCTTTCAATTGATACATCACAATTCTTCCTTCTGCATGAGGGGAATAATTATGTAGTTGGAAATATTTCCTCATGCCAAGCAACAATGTTTCGTCATCTTCCCCCTTCTTATGTTCTCCATCGAATGTAGGAGGCTTAATCTTGTTCATCTCTCCCTTCAATTCATCCACTCCAGATCTTCGATGTTTTCTAGTAGGGGATGGGCTTGAACTAATGCATGCCTCCCTACTGGAATGCTTTGGGGAGCGATGATGATGTCTGCTACCACTCCTCGATATTCTTCTCCTTTCAGGGGTTCTGACACTTCTTGATCTTCTTTTCCTCTCAGGGGTCCTACAACTCTCTGTCTTGCTTGAGTCACTCCTCTTCTCCAATTTCCTTTCTATTCTTTCCAGGCTCTTCAACATTTTTAAGTTGAATTCACCATGTTGATCCCTGACCCTCATGAGATTTCAGCTATCAGCTCGACGAGCCTGGGCATATTTCTGCAATATTTCAATGAGTTTCATCATGTGTCCTTTCTTATCCATCTCTTTTCTGTGCCCATTAGAGTTTGATCCTTCGATTCCCAAGTTGACATCCCTTCCTACCCTTTCGTCCTCTGTTTTGGAGGTAATCTATACCTCTTCCATTTGAATACTCAGTTGTCCTGACAGCCGTTGAACTCTGCACACACAACGTGCAGTCAACCGAAGTTTGTCAGGCCTTATCCTTTAACAAAATCACAATATTCATAAACCAACGTGAGTGAGAAAACCTTTTGACTTCACAAAGTTTTCTGAGCTCTGACGGCTCTGCAAATTTTGGGACTTCGGGACTTCGGGTTTGGGGTTTTTGTCAAGAAGGATTTCACACTCACTTTTGGGACTTCTGGCTTCGGGGTCTCGGTCCATGAGACTCTCAACCCCTTGTCACTCTAACTCTCGAATTTTGAAATTTCGTTTTACTTTACTCTCCAAGCCCACAGTACAGCTATCGCTCTTAATCATGGTGGCACGTGGCACATTCAAGAAGGTTCGCGTCACCTTCGGCAATGTCATCGAGTCCCACCATTCTCGCTTGTCTTCTCGACTCACTGGCACGTGGTGCATACCCATGTGTCCATGTCCATTCCAAGGCAATCCAATGGTTAGAATTCTCTCCGATCTATGGCGCAGATCTTTTCAGCGTTTCGGGGTTTTAGCTTCGGGAGTTCGTGCATCCCCACATCTCGAACTTCCATTTGCTAAAATTCTGAAATTACATTCTATTCTTCCACTTGATCCGACGATCACTTACGATCTACGGTGTAGATCATTTCAGAATTTTGCGTATCGCGATTTTCGCATTCATGTGCAACTCCAAAGGGTTTTTAAACCCTATGCATGTTTTCTAGGTCTGACGGTCACGAGGGTTCTCCTTTCGTCCCTAACAGATCCTAAGGCTCCAAGACTTTTGGTGTGGATTCCTCTCTCCCTGTGGCCAGATGCCACCCCAGCTGCGGTTTCATAACACTGCTACACCTCCTGAGCTTGGTAACACGGTCAAGTAACTCCTTGACACTCAGGAGAATTCAAAGGTCTGAAATTGGTCCTCCAAACACAATTTCTCTTCAAATCCTCGGTCCAAAGACCACTCAACTAGCCCATCTAGGCTCAGCGTCGAAACCTTGGCTCTGATACCAAATTGTAACGTTCCCGACCATCAACCCCATGGTTGGGCCAACATTACTATGTGGAATAACAATCTCATACTTAATTCTATATATAAGACATGCATTTAAGAAAATGAAACACATTTAAACTCAGAGTAATCATAATAATTACTACTATTATAAATAATCAATGGCTTTAAAATTAATTCATATGCACAACAAAATACATGATAAATATAAATACACACACATGCAGAAAAGTAATTAAAACATCATCTGGTACTTATCTTTGAAACGGTGGTAATTCCACCAACCAGGTGCAGGCCTTCCACAAACCTCCCAGCCTTAGACCACACTATTCATCAAGCTCAGCAGTGGGTCACCCCCAAGCTGGGACTAAGCTCCACCCCCAAGGTAAGGAATTCTAGGCTAGGTTGAGGTTACAGAGAAAACACACAGTCAAAAGGAAGGAATTTTCTCCCAGGAACCACTCATACTCACTCCCCACAGACTCTCCTTCCCCACGTGCATATTCCACCCCAGGAGTATACACATTCTCTATCACCTAGACAGTCCTTCAGCTGCTAACCTCCCTTTCCTTGGGTTTCAGCAACAGACCGGACCGGAAGTCTCCAAGTTTTGTGGCAGCTACAGGGTTCCTTCCAGGAGTTCTCTCCTTCCTCTATGCAGTCTCTCACCTGGGGAGAGTCGCTCACAGGCCAAGCAACTTGTTCTTCCAACTTCAATCACCTCTCTCTCATGGAGAGAGTGTTGTACAAACTGGCCAACAAGCCACACGCAGTCCAGCACTGCGTGGCCACAACAGCCAACGAGGAAAATAGACACGGGCTTTCCAAACAGGCTCAACAATGACAGGATGGTCTCGCGGTTACAGCTTTGGGACAGAGACTCTACACACAGGATCTATCTTCTCAGACAAAGGATGCATCGGCTTTCCCAGAAATCAACACAGGTTATCCCTGAAATCAACACACAGACTTCACCCCCAGTTTCAGAATGGCACGAGGTCTCTTGTAGGGGTCGGACAGGATGTACGGTTCAGAAGATGCATGTGAACTCTTCCATAGGTCAGATAGGTTCACGCCCAGGCAGTCGACGATCGAATGGTGGAGGAACTCCCAATAGGGCTGATCTCAGACGCTTTATTTGCATGTGCCTGGGTTGACACTTGTCACCCATGCAACTGCGTGTGTTCCATCCATTTGGAATTTACTTGTCCTTCCAAAAGAACTTAGGATAAAGCATATTATTCACATTCTTTTTGGAATAATATTAAAATATTATTCCCAAGGCTTAAGCCTTTAGGCTTAGCCCCTAGGCTCAACACTTAGCCCCTTTTCCCACCTTCCAGCCCCTAATCCCTTGCCCACTCTGTGGAAGCTTAGTCCCCCATCACTCATTCATCGTGGTCAGTCTGCACATAGCGATGTTTATATTTTTATTAATAATGTGCATAGATACATGTACAAAATCAGGCTCCTAGCCTTCAACACTTAGGGTCTCTGGCCTAATAATCACATAAGCCCACCAACTTATATTAACTTGTCTCACCAGCCTATAAAAAAAAAAATTACAATTCATTTCATAAACATGATTTACAATGGGGATCGGCCTTGGGGACATTACACAAATGTCTGTGCGGACCCCTTTTTTACATAAATTCGGCTCGTCTTTCATGTTGGATAGTTCAGGATTTTTGGGGATTTGTTGCTATTTTTGGCCGAGGCAGTTGAATACGACTTCCAAAAAATTGTTTGGGGATCTCTACTATTTATTGATGTGATTTTAATGTAAAAGGGTTGATGATTGAGCTCTGGATTCATGCCCCATGGGGGATACGTTGTAATTTTCTAGATGATTTTCCATAAATAAATCTTGTAGTTGCAGGATTCTTATGTTAGACTCACTAGTGATGTTTTTCCTCTCTGGGTAACTATATTCTTACTATGTAAATCCATTTGATGTTTTCCCTGATCCAATCATTGAAAGAAAGATTACGAACATAACTTGTTTTTTGCACTCTGTTTCTGGTCTTTTAATGGTCTGCATGTTTTCATCTGAAGCTGAGCATAGGAATTCTTATCTGCTCTTGTCCTTGGTGGATTTTCCCTTCTTTTCCTCTCCTCCACTTGCATTTAATTCAATTTGATCCAGTAGTCTTGCTATCCTTCCCTGTGGATACAATCTTTTATATCTGAGATAAATCCATTTTAAGAAAGGTAGACCCCATGGCCCAATGAAAATATGAGTTTTCGATCTCCCAAACATACCAAATCCATAAACAAACCCATGTACAATATATCTATCCTAATATCCTATTCCAAATAAAGCTATATCAGATATAGAGATCCCTCTCTGAGACTTGGAGGGATAGATCCAATACTCGAAGTGGTTTTGATGTTGCCTCTGTGATTGTCCCCACAGCCTTGGGCAAATTACAAAGTGATAAAAAAAAAAACAACCCTAACCCTATTACAAATAACCCTAACATTTTCCCTTTAAGGTTTTGTAGGCCATAAGTTGTTTACTATGCATCTATGTGAATTAAAACTATTATGGAATTGCATGTGTTTATGTGAACTGAAACTATTTTGTAATTGCATGCGATATGTAAGGCTTGATTTTTTAATCCTTCGATATTCTTGGTATAACATTGAGAAGTGTGATTTAGGATTTGTTTTTTTGTCAATAATATTGTAATCTTTGTTGTCATTGAGACTAAACCCATCTCTTTTCATTATGAGCAATATAGTTTAACACATACAACGCTCACTAATTTTAATTGTGGTGCGTAATAGTGATAGGTCAGTGCCACTCAAAGACAACGAGTGGATAAGTGAGAGATTGGAAATTGGTTGGTGGGTGATAAAGAGAAAAAGGAAAAGAATCATGTAGGGCTCACGACCTCACATAAATTTTAAGCAAACCTCTTCAAGAACTATCATTAATTTTCAACCATAACTCAAGGATTCTCAATCAATTACCAAAAGAACAACATAATGTCAATGATCAACAATCAGGTATCTCCAAGTGAACGGACTAGAGACAGGAAAGGGTTGTCAACAAAACCATGATTTAGTTAGTCACCGGATTTACGGAATTAAGTTCTAAGGGGAAATTTTTGAATTGATATCCAATAAAATTGTAGAATAACTAACCTAACATTTGTGTATCCATAAAACCATAAGAGAAATACTAAAATTATTAGTTGAACCATAAAACCATGAGAGTGATTATGACATAAATACATTATAGAAAACATGGAAAAAAATGCAAGTGAGAAAGGAAGATTATGTGCATGCCTCTATCGTAGATTTCCAAACAACAATGCCATCGTGTTGTCATGATGAATGTCATCCTTTGTTCTGATCAATGTCTTCTCCAGAACAACAATGAATCTTTCCCTTCTGGTCGACTTGTCTCCTTATGTGCTGGTATAGTTGTGCAAGAGCAAGTGCGTTGGTATGGTTGTGCAAGCAAGAGAACATCTGAATTGAATTGTATTTTATTAATTGCGCACCACTCATATCTTTTTTTTCCACTATTCTCCTTCCTTTCAAGACATCAAAATTGCTCCCACTACTAGACTCTTTTGTTGCCACTGTCCTTTGTTCCATAGTGAAATGTTAGGTATGCTAGTGCAGTAAAGGAAGGACATGCCACGTATCAACCACAACTCAACAAATTGGTAAAAGTAATTACACAGTTTTTCATGGTAAGTACAGTAAAGGTCATTCCACTCCTCGACATGGGAGGTGGGAGGTGGTAAAATGCAAGGAGGCCATATACCTAGAAACTTAATGAGTACCTATCCATGTCACTCTCCATACCAAGGTCTGACACAACTATAAAATGTAAAAAATAAATAATGAAGAACTAAATGTTAAAATTCAAGTAATCTTGTTTGGATTTGCTAAATTATATTAGGTTGCAATTGATAAACCACCATAGTAAATGCTTAATTTTATTATGTAAAAGTGAAAAAGTAAAAAAAAAATAATGATAATGGGACTAATTCATAAAAAAATTTAACCTTATAAATCTCATTCTTTGATTTGGAGATGAGGCTAGAATATGCTAGCATATGGAAAAACTATGACACTCAATATTACAGAAGCATAACCTGATTTGGAAACGAGGCTAGAATATGTCAGCATATGGAAAAATTATGACACACAATATTACACAAGTAGAACCTAAGTGGATATATAGAGATGGATGTATATAGTGCAGTCAGTTGCATATATCTAAGTCACACAGTTCGGGTTCAGGTTCGGGTTCGACAAGGATTAGGTTCCATTCAGTTTCGAATTTTCGGATGAGGTTTGGATGAGGTTTGACTTTAGGTTCGACTATATACATTTTTCAATATATATATATATGTGTTCGACAAGGATTAGGTTCCATTCAGTTTCGAATTTTCGAATGAGGTTTGGATGAGGTTTGACTTTAGGTTCGACTATATACTCATAATTCTTAAAACAACTTCACAAAATTTAAAACATGATTATAATTTGAACATACATTATAACTACAAGTCTACAAATTGCAAAATGAATTAGAACATATTCTTCAAATTTCAAAATATAATTTAGGAAGCCCATAATATCAAGTATTTATAATCCCTAAAATTATTTCACAAAATTTAAAACATGGTCAGAATTTATATTCTTGTGGCCGACTAGTAACATCATAAATCTCTAAATCATCAAGAGCACATGGGCTAGTAAAGGTACTAGAAGTGTGACTACCAAACTCATCAATAAGTGGACCTCCATCATCACTAGGCTCATCTAGTGAGTCACCATCAATGCCAAGATCATCTTCTTCTGCACTCAGAATAGGCTCAAACCATGGCCGAGAGGAGTTAGATGCATCTTTGGCCACACTACTCAAGGCCAAATGCAAATTATTGCAAACATAAACAAGGTCTTCCAACCTTGTAGTTAGTAACTTGTTTCTTTTCTTGGATTGAATATGGTTAAAGCTACTCCAATTCCTTTCACAAGGAGAGGAACCGCATCCCTGGCTCAAAATACGAATTGCAAAACATTGAAATTTAGGTACATTATGTTTATAAAACTGCCACCATATCCCTGGATGAATAACGGGCTTATCATGTATGGAAAAAGTGCTTCCAAATATCCCCTCTTCTAACCTGTAAGCCCGAAGTTTCTCTCTAAGCATCATGGCTTCTTCTCAATCTGGAGCCAACTGCTCAATCATTGTATAAAGGCCATTCATTACTTCTTTCTATCCCAAACAATCTAGGGTCTAAATAACAAGTTTTTGCATGCAAAGGGCTATGGAACATCTTCCATATTTCATCTATTACCTCCCATATTACCATGTACTCATTTTCCACGTTGTCAAAGGATTTTGCAATGGCTTCCTTACAACGATCCATGCCCTCATAAACAAAACCCATGGAAGGCGTGTCTCTATCAACCATGTGAAGCATGTCAACAATTGGCTCACACACTTTTAGAACCCTGACAACACTTTCCCAAAAATCATTGGCTAGAACAATTTGTTCCAACTCCTTCCCTTTAGCTTCTTTTGAAAGGTGTGAGTTTTCCCACTTAGTGCTACAAATAACACTTCTTACACTTGTCTTTTCCTCAAACACTCTTTTGAGAGTAATATAATATGTGGAAAATTTGGTATCGAAGTGCCTTAGTAGCTCTCTAGATGCTTGCCTCCTATACAAGCTCAATGTGAGTTGATGGTTAACTATGAAGTGAGAAATTTGTTTCCCCTTTTGAACTACCTCATTAATCAATGGAAACTTTGCTAAATCATGCACCAACAAATCAAGGCAATGAGTAGCACAAGGGGTCCAATAGATTTCTTTATATTTATTCATTATCATCTTTCCATCTCCCACACAATTTGAGGCGTTGTCAGTGACAACTTGGACCACATTTGTTTTCCCAACTTCAAGAATGACTCCCTCTAAAATATTGTAAATATATTTAGAAGTCTTCTTGTGTCTTGATGCATAAACTACCTTAAAAAAAAATATCCCTTTAGGGAAATAAACCAACACAATAATCAATGGCCTATGACACATATCTAACCAACCATCTAATAAAATTGTGAACCATGTTTCTTTCCAAGACTCTTTGATCTTCGTCAATCTGTTTGTCACCCTTTCTTTCAACCTCTTGAGAAGAGTGGTCTTTATAGTTTCAGATCTTGGAGGTACATATCATTTTCCAAAATTTTCAATCATCTTACATGCATTGATAAAGTAAGGGCTTCTGGCCACATTAAATGGGATTGCAGATTCAAAAAACATGTCAGCCACAACAACATCAACTTCTTGCTTCTATATGGGCTTCCAGAGAGAGTTTAATGTGGCTGTCCCACTTGATTTTGTTGGATGAGATGAACTTCCAGTTGCATCCATGCCTGAAAAACATGGCTTGTAGTTCCTTGAAATATCTTCTTGAATGCATTGTCTTTTGTTTTCATTCACCTTCTTAGCCTTTTGTATTCCACCATAATCCTTTTGAAGTGTCTCCTTGAGTTCTGCAGACACATTTTTGTAGCCTTCAACACCACCTCCTTTATCAGTACTAATAGAGAGTAAGTGATCCATTACTCTTTTTAAAGACCCAACAAACTCAACATTGCATAATCTTCATTTCACATGTCTCCCGTTTACCCCATCCAATTTCTCCACATGATTCCATGCCTTTGTTGTTGATTGTGGAGGTGCAATGGAAAATCAAATGTTTCTACATAAAAAACAAATGTACTTCTTGAGTTTTATTCATTCAAATCATAAATGTATAAAAAATTAAAACTCTAAATTAGTAGCCTCTCTGGAAATATGTAACAATTAGGGGTAATCTGGATGCATTTGAACAAAGAAACTCATAAACATTAACAACAATTTCCATATGTTATAACTTATCATTGACCAATGAAAACTATGAGGAAAGTTTCTGACCAAAAACGCAATTTTGATTAGAAGTTATGAACTATTGTTTTCTGATGGAATTTGAAACAAATAATGAACTCAAATAGGTAGACAAAATAAGAAAAAAAAATCATGGAAATGTGCAAAGACCATCATAAGTGGAGTGCACTTATGTTGTTGTTCAATGTTAGCTACAGCCATAAAGTTTCTCCCTGTCTTGCCTTAATCTGAAAAATGTTGTAATAAATGATCATAAACTTGGTACCATTCTTTGGCAATTACTGTAACTAAAATTGTCTAGAAAATTTACTTGATTTTGAGAGTACATTTAGCTGAGATTTTAATTCAGTATTCTGGGCATTAAATTTCTCAATATTACTTTTTTTATTTGAGTGAGATTGGGCACTTGATCCTTGAGGGTTTCATTGTTTTCATATCTCATTTGATTTCATGAGTCAAGACTCAAAACGATGCATAAAAAGTCCCAATGACTTGTCCTAAAAAGTGCTACAAATCACCTTAAAAGAGAACTGTGTCTGCTAGAGCCTAGAACAATCACTAGTTAGATGAATTATGAATTTGCACTTCAACATAATAGATCCATGACCTAGGAACATAACAAATTCTAAATTCTGTGTATTCCTTTCCACTTTGGGCGAGGGAAAAATAACAGACACTTAGGAACCTTCTTTTTTGTCTGCTACTTCTTGATGAGCTATGGTAGGAATTTGTTTTTTTCTCATATAACAGCCTATAGGAACACCTATACAATGCCTTGACATCCAAGTATAGATCCTGCCTAAAGGGGATGGTGTAAGCCTTAATGCATGGCGCTTTTAACTTTCATTTGATATGAATCTTTCTATTTATTGAGAGAAATGATATGCTAGAAATCTGCTTGAGGGATTCTGTTCACTTTGTTTTCTTCATGAAAATGTGACAAGCTTTCATCATTTTCTAATAAAGCTTGCAAATCTCCCCCTCTTTTAGATAAATTTGTTTATGATCTTTAATGGTTGTTTGGTTGAAAATATTTGGTGTTCTTTACTAATTTTTAACAATCTTGTGCAGTGAATTTAGATATTGACTAACTAATTAGGGCCTTAACTAGATTTATCTCTTGACTAACTAATTTCTGGGTTTAGAAATGGAATCTATCAACATCCTAGCCTTCAATTAAGTTTATAATATCTATTATAATTTATAGTTAACCTGAACTATATGTAATGAGAACTTTCAATCTCTGAATATTGTGCAAATTTTAGTTTATATTTACATTATTGTGGTCCTAGATAGCTTGTTGTCTTATTTCTTCACCCATGGGCCATTGCTCGAACAAACCCTCAAACCCTCTGAAACTCGAACAAACCCTCTCCTGTAGGTTGTCTCACTGTAAAGTTTAAACCTGAACTCCACACTGGTTGTGGTGACTACACAGAGCTCAACGCTCATGTTGACTCATTGATTAGTGAGTGTTGAGTGCTCGATGGACGAGAATATTAGCACGACAGATTGAGTGCTAAGTGTTGAGTGTTGACTGGCACTGTTGAGTGCTCGATGGACTGCTGACTTGCTGAGTGCTCATTGCTCGACGGACTGAACAATGAAGAGTGCTCGATGGACGAGAATATTGGCGCGACTGACTACTGAGTGGTTGCAAGTTGCGTGGAGTTGGAACTTGGCGCCCAACAATAAAAGACAACCATAAACGAAAGTCACGAACCCCTAAAACCGACGAACCTTAAAAATATTTATTTTTTATTATTAGAATATATATTTTTAATTGAAAATATAATATATGAAAATTAAATAATAAACATAAAATTAAATATATGTTTTCTATAGTTATTTTTTATCCACAATTAAATATTACAAAATATTTATTTTTTATTATTAGAATACATTTTTTTATTAAAAATAAATATATAAAAATTAAATATTATAAATATATATTTTTTATTATTAGATATATAACATGAAAATAAAATAATACACAAGGCAGATGGTAAATAAAATAATACACAAGGGAGATGGTTACACATAGAGTAGTACATAAAGTATATAAGTAATAATATAAAGATTATTTTGTATTTATAAATGATTTTATGAAATTTAATTTGAGTGATTGGAAGGAATAATTGTTATCCTCCCCACTCAGATTCAGTTAGTTTTATAATGGATATATTGTTATAATGACTTTAACCATGTTTTAGAAATTTAATGTATTAATAATATCAAATATCTCATATTTTTAACTACCAAATAATAATATATTATTAAAAATAATAATAAAATTAAAAACATTTATATTTAATAAATAATATATTTAAATTTTTAATAAATTAAAATAATAATAAAATTAAATGATTATTATTTAAAATAATAATAAAATTAAAATCATTTATATTTAATAAATAATATATTTAAATTTTTAATAAATTAAAATAATAGTAAAATTAAAATCATTTAGATTCAATAAATAATATATTTAAATTTTTAATAAATTAAAATACCATATATTTAAAAATAAAATCTAATAAAAATAAAAATAAAATATAATTTGTTAAAATTATTTATTATAATATAATTTTTAAAAAATTATAAAAATTAAAATAAATTGATGATTTAATAATAATTAAATAACTTAAATATCTCTACCATTACAATTATTTGAGCACTAAAATAATAGTATAGATAAAAATTAAATAGCATAACATATATTAAAAATAACATAACATACATAAAATAAGATAGAACATATATATATAAGTAAAATACATTTAACTTTGTGATTATATATCAAAATTGATCTTGGTCCCTCTTGATCGTTATCATAAGTGTCATCATTAACAATAACATTATATCAATTATATTAAAAATATATAGTAATTATAATAAATTTAAATATTTAGTCCCTGAGGTGTAGGACAGACGGTGATAGAGTGTGTTGTTAAGCCACTCCGTGATGTTAAAGTCACCAGTTCGAAACCTGCGGGGACAAAAAATCCAACCATGTTAAGGGTTTTGAACGGGAATACTACTTCTCTGCGGTTTTGAAATTAATATTTCTTCGTTGTTTGAAATGGGCATACTAGATCTCTGCAGTTTTGAAATTATATCTCTCTCGTTTTGAACGGGAGTAATACTTCTCTTTTTTTTTTTCTAAGATTATATATCTAGGGTTTTCAATGCCAATGATTTTTTATTTTTTTTGAAGAAGCTATTTTATTTCTAAGATTGTATATCTAGGGTTTTGAACATGAATAATACTTCTTTGTTTATTTATTTTTTAGGAGATATTTTATTTCTAAGATTATATATCTAGGGTTTTGAATGATAATAGTCTCTATAGTTTTTACCTTTTTTACCCAGAATAAGTTTCAGAAGTAAAAGTTGATTTGAGAGACAAAGTCAATCCATAATAATAATTGTTACATCATTTTTCTCTTCTTTTCAATATGCGCACTCCACCACCTATTCCAAAAACTCATCCTAACAAGGGGAGGCCCCCCAAAATCACCCTAGAGATCATTTACGATTATATGAAATCAGTAGAAAAAAAAGAGAGAGAGAGAGAGATGCCAAAATCCAAATAGAGTTAGAAACATTAGAAAAAAGGAGTGAAGAAAGAGAAGTAAAACTCCAAATAGAGCTAGAAGCAATGATTGATAAAAAAATTAAAGATACCATTCAAACTCAAATAGAGGATAGATTCTTAAGGTTCAAGAGTGAATTGCACGCAATGAAGGATAGAATTCAAGAAATGGAAAAACATAAACAATCAACCCAAGAAGGAGGGGTTGAAGAAAATCACAACTTGAGAGATAGGATTAAAGAGCTAGAAGAAAAACTAACCAACAATTTGACCCTCAGTAATATGGA
>ML782524.1:115030-129839 GCA_009831015.1 Picea engelmannii | reverse complement strand
AATAATGTATTTAATACGTTAATGTATTAAATACATTAATAATGTATTTAATACATTAATGTATTAAATATATTAATACATTAACATATTTAATACGTTAATGTATTAAATACATTAACACATTAATGTATTTAATGCATTAAATACATTAATGTATTAAATACATTAATAATGTATTAATGCATTAAATACATTAATGTATTAATACATTCATTTTATTATTATTAATTAATAAATATTACTATTAAATAATTTCTAATTAATTAATTTTTGATAATTAAATAATCGTTTTTAATAATTTAGTTATTATTTAATATTTTTAATATATTAACTAATATATTAATTAATTAATACATTAGTGTATTTATACATTATTAATGTTGTCTTCCTTTATTTATATATAATATATTATTTTAACAATGTCCTTATTTTTTTATTACTTTCTTATTATTATATGTAATACTTTATTATTTTTGTTTTTATTAACTTTATTAAATACTTTGTTATTTACTATTTTATTTTTTATAAATTAATTTATAATATATAAATGTATTTTTTCCATTATTATTGTATTATTTTAATAATRCATTTATTTTTTATTARTTTTTTTTCCTCTATATTATTTTCTMATTTATAAATATTTTTTATTTAATTTTAATTWTATTATTTTCTAATTTATAAATATTTTTTATTTAATYTTAATTTTATTATCTATAATCAATTGAGAATTAATAATTTAATTATTATTAATTAATAAGTATTATTATATAATTTTTATTTCATTAATTTTCTATAATTAAATAATCAATTTCTAATAATTTATTTATTGTTTAATATTTTTTATAAAGAAATAATAATTTATTATTATTTAATAATTAAATTATTATTTAATAATTAAATTATTATTTAAGTATTATTATTAAATTATTAAATTTTATATGAATATTAACTAAATTTTTAATTATTTTATTTTAAATAATAAATAAGTAATTACTAAATAATATTTAAATATTACATTTAAATTGTATTAAAATATGTTCATGGTTGTGGCTATGCATGCGTCAACTAGCAACAACCACTTTTATTGATTTACAATACAAACAATAATAATTTTATTAATGATGATTAATAATATTATGAACATTATTGGTTTTTATCGCTTTTGATGACTAATATATTACACACTAATTTTAAGAGACTTATTATTTTAATAATTTACAATACAAACCATAATAATTTCAATACAACAAAACCACAATCTTATAACTTTGAATTGATATTTTATTAATTATTTAAAAATTGACTATAAACATTTTATTTTATTAATATATTTTCAAATAATTTTTATTTTAGCTAAATTTCTATTATATATGTATCTTTATCAAAAAAAATTGGAATATTTTAATTTTCAGATTATATGTAAATTTTATCTAATTATTTTTAATACCATAATAAATTATTATTCACATGTCAAAACAAAATTTACTCTTAAATTTTGGACAACCATAAAATTAAAACAAGTGAGAAACATAATTATGCCTAAAGGCGTAAACCTATTGGAAATGGGCACAATTAATCACCTTTTAATCTAAAATTTTAATCTGATGGCTAATAATTGAAGATGCTTGCATATTCTTAGTTGTCCTCCTAAATCAATGAATGTGATTTACTCTTCATAACTTCCTTGTATTTTTGAATGCATCAGTTAACCTGTTTACTTTTTAACATTTACATAATTATATTAAAAAATTATTGTGCCACCGTATGATTGTCAGGTTTACCTGCTTAACCTTTGAAATTAACTTTTAGATTTCCTCATATCTATGTACATTTCAACTGTCCAAGAAGAAACTTTGACATCGCCTTTCGACATTCACCAGCCACTGTGGCTGTAATAGTATTATATACAATCAAATGTTTAGCTTCCATTGCACGGTTTGGAATTAGGCTACGCGGGATGGGTTCATCTTCTATTGGTAGGGGAGGAGAGAAACAACAACGATACGCTCATTGTTTCAAGATCATTAGCATGTCTTCTTATTTGTACCATGCTCTTTCATCTTATTTGTTTGTTATAACAAGAATAGTGAGTATTTAATAGAAAGGACTTAACTATTAGTATAATTAATTTCAATTTCATATGTTGTTTTATTATAAGTGTCGATAGGTATGGTATATAGTTTTGAGTTAGATTTTACTTTCTATTAGTTCATGGTTGACCATAAAATACACTCTTTTATCCAAAGTTTTAAAAAAAAACTTTGAAGTCTTATTGTTGCTTGCACTTCCCCCAATGTTAGTATAATAAATATTTCTTGTTTTTTTATATATATTGTCAAAAGTTGGGGGCCCATCTTGCAGAATTCGTAATAAAAAATCCAGGCTCTTATCTTATGACTATCAAACTTCATACAATGGCAGGTATTGCGCATGCCAAGGCCTTGCATACTAGTTTTATTTTAGGTGAGTGTACAATTCATTTAAGTGATATAATGATTTTTTAATAATAATATTTTTTGAAATATATGGATTTAATGATGAAGAAAAGACCAACAAGATTTTTTCATTTGTTTATCAGATAGTGAATAGTGTGTATCCAATTGACAAGATGGAAAGACACTAGGTCAATAATTGGCTTACTACATGGTATATAGAAATACAATATGTTTCTCATTAAAAATTACATATCAATATTTCCTTCCTCAACCATGATCCATTTGTTTTCCCTTAAACCTACATATCCTAGTATAAAGGGATATTTACCATATTTTATTCTAATAATAGATAAGAGAATTTTATATAATAAATTCCATATCTAAATTATGGTTTTAAAATTATATTATTATTTGTTATTAATAATTGTGTATTTTTCACCCTGGATGGGGTGACATGAGGTGCGGCAAGGCCACATGAATTGGAGCCTGGCTTGGCCATAAATAAGGCCAGTCAGCTCCCATCTGCTCACCATTAAGTATGGTAACAAGCCCCAACAACCAGCCTCATGCCATGGGACTTCTCACTCACGTGAGGAGTCTGGATGTACAGACAGTTAAGGAGGGAGCCTTAATGGAGGAGCCTATTCCGTCCATCCTCCCAGGTATCAATGAGATTTGCTATGGCCTCACCCATTTCGATCTTGGCCCACACCAGCTAGGTTATTCTGAGCTCTGGTGCATTTACAAAAACATCATCATCATTTTGGACAGAGAATTTCACACCCCCATGATGAGAGAAAGAGGGAAGCCACATCATGGCTCCACTTGGTATACCTTTGCTGCTCATCAAAAGAGATAACAACGGTTCGAATGAGCGTTTTTTGTGGCCCGAACACAACTCATTCATAGAGAAAGAAGACTTAGAACACCTCCCATGGCATATGTGGAGGAGGTATTTCTAGAAGAGCCAATTCAGGCACCTTCATAACATCTCCTCTTTACTGTACCTGATAATTGACAGCCTCCAAGCTGCCTCTTGGGGGAGACCACAATGGATGCCAATGGGGCGAATCAACACCACAACAGAAAGGAAAACTAGACGGAGGAGTTTACCACCTGCTACATTGAAGAGGAGACTCCAGAGGCGTTGGACTCACAGGAGACTACATGCACAAATGAACACTTCACGGTCATTGACAACGAGAGTGCTAAGGCAGAATCGACAAGGTCAAAGGGTCCGGAAGCGACCATGGAGCAACAGAGAGGGAAGGAGACATGCGAGGCCGAGTACACCAGAATGGGTGGTGAACCAAAGGAGGGTGGCAAGTTGTGGGAGGAAGGCATGGCCCCCATGCCACATCCCATATCCACCATGCAGAAATTGTGGTGTGTCCAACCGCCATTCTTCCACCCAAAGCACCTGTATCTGATGTTTGACTTGAGGAGTCAGGTGGTAGACCAACTTCACTAGGTCATCCTCATCAGCTAGCACATCGATATGTTATATGACGCTTACTCCAACACGCCAGTAGGGTAGAGATGCCTGACATGTGTACAATCTTTCGTGCTGCTAGCTCGAATGGGAACACAGGAAGAAGATGTTGGCATGGCCACCTCAGAGGCCACCCGGTAAAGGTTTTCATTCATGTTTCTGGTTAGAATTGTAGTTTTGGTTAGAGCTATGGATCTGGAACTGCTCGGGTTTAAATATGTTTTATTTTCAAGATCTTTGGTTCATTTTCAGACTGTGGGTTGCCATCTGCCTTGGTTTCCTACGGGCAGGGAAGATGGCTTCCTATTTTTTGACATGGCCAACACAGGCTTCCAGTTGTTCCGATTTTCGTTAATCCGGCGGGGCAGTTGGCAGAACAAGCTCATATGTATTTTTTGGCAGCTAATACAATAGGATCTACCTCCATTTTTACTTTAAAAAAAAAATAATTGTATATTTTTCTTTTTTGAAATTCTAGAAAATCATAATCATATGTTATGAATTTTACATCTTCTAATTTATTAACAACGAATTACATTATACAACTTATGGGCCTCCCCAAAGTCCTTAACTCATGTGTACTTGTCAATAACATAAACAAATTGAGAATTGCTTCAATAATCCATGTTGAAGGGTTGTATGTTTCTAATTGCGTCCTAAATGTTTTGGGTTCGCATGTTAATGAGATGTTTGTATTAATTTCCAAAAAAAAATAGTAAGTAAAACAATTATGCACATTTTGCAACATTAATCCACTTTACTCTAAAGGAGAGCATGTTACTACAAGAAAATTTATTTATATATTAAAAATTTTAAATTAATTTTAAAGATTTTAATTGTCTTATATATTTTATGAATTTAAATATATATAGAGAGAGAATTAATTATAAATATTGGGAGTAATACTAAGAAGGGTTTAATGTAACCTAGAGGGATTTAGCACCAAAATACCCATGGTTCATGTTAAGGATCTATCAAAGCGACTCTAATGATATGTGGTAGAGGTACCACATCCGTGGGTGCAACTTTTACGGTTGATAGTCAGTGCCATATTGTGTTATCATGAGACCCATGTTGTAGTTAATACTACGTAGCTCTCATAGTATTCATATTTTGTATTAGGTTCATGAATAAATTGAGCATAAGAATATTAGGGCAAGAAGATTGGAAGAAAAGGCCTCAAGCCATAATTCTCAACATTGTATTCATCTTAATGATACAAATATATAATACAATAATGAAACAACCTCAATTGTTCTCACATCGACACCTCCTCAGGAGATAAGGTAGGAGGAGACAATATAAGAATCTAGAAACACACTTAGGATAACAACTATATCCTAGTATGTAAAATATAAAAAGGTGGTATACTAAGACTTAATGATTGTATATGAGAAAGAGGCTAACATTCCCCCCCTCAATCATAAGTCCAAAAAACAATACCAACAAACCAGGTGCATAAGTTGGTATATCTCCATGTCTTCATGTTGAAACTCCTGAGCTAAGACACAATGAAGAACTGCCTAAAAAACCGTCAATCTGGATGTTGAATGGTTCATCTGAAATGAACTGGAAGAGAGCTGAGATATGGAAGTGCACAGCTGCAATATCTAAACATTCCCTAATTGCTTGAAAATTTGATCATTTTTTCAAGTATTTGAGCTAGAAGAATTTGATGTCTTCCTCTAATTTGTGAACATGTAGTATCACCACTCTACTATCAGTGTATCACTAAAATTGCTCTGTGAATCTATGGTTTGTGATGACCACTAACCAATTGATACCATGTATATGATAGTTTTTGGATGACCACTAACCAATCTTGACATTTCTAGGTGTCCAACAACATCCCAATGTATCATGTGTATGATTCAATTGCAAGTCATTGAATCATAATTCTGTCAAAGTCTGTCATCTACAGACCGCAGATGCCCATTTAGAAAATTTCATGCCCATCTAGCATACTTGATGTTTGTTGTTGTTGAAACTTTCTGTCTGACCACCATATTCAATTCCATCATCAATTCCATCATCAATTCCCCCCTTTGTCAGCTGAAAGGAGAGACCAAAAGTGGTTTCATGAACCATCGTCACTGGAATTTTGAACTCCCCCCCTTAAGGTGCATGAGAGTTTCACTTTTACTCCATTTGTGTACAACTCAAAGTGGGCATGTGGAATTAAACAAATGTTATCACATCCCATGAAGGCCATGCTCAAAAGCTATGCCATAAGGGGACCACTTATGTGAGGTACAAAAATTTTATGTGCTACAAGATTGGTATTTACTCGAGATTGAATTCTTCGTTAATACTTATATAATCACTTGGTTGTTGATGACCATTTCCAAGGATAAATCCACTCATAGTGAATCTTCAATCTTGCAGGTTTCTTCAATGTTGAACATCTGTTTGAATAATGGTTATTCTTTCCACAATGATGGAAAGGATGGAGATCAAAACACTTATTCTCCATGTGACCAACTCAATTTCAATGTTGGCACTTAACATCCTGATCTTCAACATTTGAAGTTGAATTTTCTTGAAGGAATCTAGCACTCACAAACAAAATTGGTTTGGAGTAATTTGGAATATGAAAACTGTTTTGATTTTCATATCCTAAGCCATGTCGATTTCTATTGAAGTGTAATTCTTCCCAAGGTCTAATGATCCTCTTGGAAATATCATTTTTTACTTGATGATTTGCTTCACATTTACTTTCACTTATACTTGTTGTATCACGTTGTGCTTTGGCATCTTTTGCTTGCGATTCATCTTCATTGGAATTTTCTTCTAAAGTTGGCTTTCTGATTTGTTCCTTCACTGATTGTTGATCAAAATAATCATCATCATCATCATCATCATCATAGAGAGGGTTGTTCTGAACAAAAACTAGTTCAGAAAACTTCACTGGCTGTTGACTTTTGAGATTTATCAACTCATCATTTAATAGTTGGGATTGTTCTTGAAGAAGTATAACTTTAGCTTGCGTCACTTGCAAACAATTTATCACTAACTGAAGAGTTTCTTTGTTCAATATCACTGTGTTGTCTTTAGTGGTGTTTATTAGAGTGTTCAATAACTCTAATAATTCACGACTTCACTCCATTTGAACACACTCGCTTGAACCTCTCGTTCACTTGCTCTTTTGGATCGCTTGTACTCGCTCACTTGAAATTTATTCCAGGAATTTGAGGATGTTGTTTACCACCGAAAATGCATCCAAACTTGTGGTGTTTACAATGATTTGAGTTAAACTACTCAAACTAGTCAATTTCAACTCAAAATTATAATGAATCTTGGGTGTCGAGCTCAGCCGAGAATGCACCCAATTACAAATTCAACTTGATTTGATTGGACACTTACAAAATAATTAAAGTTGATCTTGATTACTTACAAAAAATACTATTTGCAAGTTTACAATAAATTTCGATTTCAAGGTTGAGTTGATCTTCAAATTTGATGATGCTTTGAGTCCTTGATTATGAGCTTGATGTGTCCAATGTTGATGTGATTGTCAATTTGATATCTTTGTTGCTTCTTAATTGAGATCTTTGATTGTGCTTGAATATATGTGTTTCACTGGAATTAATCGTGTGTTTATTTCATTAACCTTCTTTGTACTCCATGTATGTGGGATAACGTCAAAACTAGACGTAAACTAGCTCATAAGACAACCATTAAAAAAAATCACCAACACACACTACACAAGGTGTACCTAAGATCCCCTTATTCAATTTCAGGCAGATATAGGACACAAGCAAAAATAATCTATTTTATTATAGTATCCTTCTCATGACAAAGCCCAAATACAATTAGCTCGATACTCTTGTGACAAAAAAATATTCACCAAACTCTCATCAAGGCTTCAACCCCTTTTACAATCAAGATTTCTCAATCTCCCTCACACATCAAGGCTTCAACCCCCTTTTACATAATCAAAATTTCTAAATCTCTTATGACTCCAAAAAAATACAACTTCCAACTTCTTTATGAAACAAAAACTTTGCTCTTAATAACACTTAAAAGTGTTTTAAGTTCCCATGGATATTTTTAAGTGCATCATAATAATAAATAAAACACTTTAAAAAAGTTTACCTTATTTTTTTACACCATATGCAATAGCTTTTGCTATAAAACGTTATAGTTTTTTCTATAACGTTGGAAGATGAAACCATTGGAAAGTGAAACATTGGAAAGTTGACACGATTTTTGTTACAACAACGAGAAAATTTCGTACCTTGTGAACTGTGAGAAACTACATGCAATATCTAGCACTCTTTGCTTGAACGAAATTCTGGTTGAATCCCACAAAAGAATCGCATGGGATATTAGATCACATGGGATGCTAGATCATTGGCATATTTCTGTGTGGAAAATTGTTGAAGATATCAACACGTGGGGATTCTGGCAAGCTTTGCATTCTACAAAAGCATCAACAAAGAATAATCAACCAAACCCTAGTGCAAAATCAGATCTGAATTGTTGCGACCTCGCTGGAATACGTTTCTCCTTTCAATCGTTTCGTTGATCCAATGGAATGGTACACTTCTCTGGTTAAGATTTGAATACCAGTGTAGGGGTTACAAAACATATGAGATCCCAGTGTTGATCATTGGAATAGATACACATTAAAAAACGTTGGATCAATGGGATTTCTCTTCAGAGATGAATTTTGGGGACACACAAGACATTTAATTGCTCATCTAGATAGATTGTTGCTAATTAAAGAGAGTAGACGGATCATAAGTGGACAGATCATTTCATATATTACTTGCTTTACATCATCATTGATTGTATCACAACCTTACATTTAGCAATTTATGTTCCATTCTATACCAAATCTTGTATTGGATCGATCATCCGACGAAAGTAGATCGTAGAACAAAAATGTAAGGAAATAAGCAAATAGTTTAAAAAATTGGACAGAATTGTAGACCGAAAATACCCATCCAGAATTCAATCAGATATCATAATCAAATTGAAGCCCAAAAAGATAAAAAATAAAACTACCCCGTTGATTCAGAAGCTTCAGTTACAAGGACGCCAATACACACAATTTATAAATGCACTATTCTCAGATTACCTTGAGATTTTCTAGATTGGTCTGGATGGAATTCAGATGTTGGATCCAAGCACAAATAGAATATTAAGAATCTATTCATTTTGACAAATTTTCACTTGTCTTCTCTCTCTTTCTTCCATACGAATTGTTATTGATATCGTAACGCAGAGGAGGTAGATCAGATCATGCTTGAGAAGAGAAAATTTCTTTGACATGCCAAGAGTAGCCATGATCCATCAACTCAGATTCTGAATCACTCATGGAAAACTACCATGAACACATCAGGCCCTTAATACCATAAGAAGCTCTGATACCAATTGAAGAAATTGAGCATAAGAATATTAGGACAAGAATATTGGCAGAAAAGGCCTCCAACCATAATTATCAACATTGTATTCATATTAATGATACAAATATATAATACAATAATGAAACCATGTCATTTGTTCTCACATCAGGAGATAAGGTAGGAGGAGACAATATAGGAATCTAGAAACACACTTGGGATAACAACTATATCCTAGTATGTAAAATATACAAAGGTGGTATATTAAGACTTAATGATTGTATATGAGAAAGAGGCTAATAGTTCATAGGACTTACCTCATATGATCAAAGGCCATAGAGACCAATTTTGTATATGGCACACCATGTGTGTGTGTGTGTGTGTGTGTGTGTGTGTGTGTGTGTGTGATGGTTTTTATGAATTTACCCATTGGTGCAAAAATGTGCTTTCTTGTTTCATGATTATATGCATGCATGATTAAATACTCTTTAATGAAACAAATGTCAATCTAAAACATAATTAACTAATGCATCAATTACATTATTAAACATAAACATATTTAATAAATTCAAAATAATTCTCAATAAGTCTCACCCATAAATAATTCCTTAGAATCACGGGGTCACGAATGTCGTAAATAATATTCAACTATGACACTTTCAATTGTGAATCCAAGTAAAAATCAATGTACCAAATTCTAAACATAATAGCTTTCAAAAGTATCTCTATGAAAAAATTGTATTTGGCAATATTATTAGTCATGAGACCAAGAAAAATTCCACCAAAGTTCACGAGATGGCCTATGGAAGAATAAATCACACAAGTTGTGGAAGTAATATTATGAGTGTGGAAACTAGCACCATCCATGAACCCCACATATAAGGGTGTTTCTGACAATATCTACCAATCAAGAACAAGGCATGATGAACGAAGATTGAAAACCAAAGTGAAAATAAAAAATAAAATGAAATTATAACTACTTATATACAACCAAACCCCCTTACATTTTGGATTGTATTCTCTATGCCCCTCACCTTCTGTATCCTATGGGAACGGTACTATCGAGCTTATATTAGGTTCAAATGTAGTAAGCTATATTAATCCATAGATAAAAGTAATGGAGATCATAGACTAAAGTGAAAGTCATGTTTCACATGTTTAATCGTATATAGCTTAATGGGGAAGGTTCAAAAAAAGTACAAGGGCATTGCTTGAGCATTTCTACCTAGGAATTAAGATATTATGCATGTGAAAACTAGCACCATCCATGAATCCCACATATGAGAGTGTATCTGGCAACATGTTTCAATCAAGCACAAGGCATGATAAGCGAAGATTGAAAATTGAAGTGAAAATACAAAATGAAATGAAATTTTAACTACTTATATACAACATGTACAAGGGCATTGTCAGAGCATCTCTACCTAGGCATAATACTCTTAATATAGAACCCATTATGGGGCTCACATAATGCATTCACATCGTAATATTCTAAAGCATATGTCCCATCATGGTATTTGATTAAGGTTCAATATATCGTCAAAGCTCGAAACAACATTAAATGCCAATTGGTTTTATTTTTTTCAATTTCCCTTTGGAGTATGGTTTTAAAAAATGTATTGACAGCTTCTACTTGCTCATTCACTTGTGGATTGTAGAGGGATGAGTGTTCTTGTCAAAACCTCAATTTGGATACTAATTTCATCGTCATTCTATATTGACAATGAGTGTTGATGCAGGAGCATCACTCACTCAATCAAGCGAGCCAGCGCGATAAGGCAAAGAGACAGCTGGACAGCGCCAGCATTAAAATTTTTGGGAATATTAAAATATGGTTGCGCTAAGCATTAATACTTGATGTGATGAAGCGCACTTTGTATATATAATGGACCTTGAGCGGATAATCTCTCGTCCTTAGGTAGCTGAGGCATTTACTTAAATTTAATGCAAGTAGATAGAAAAATTAACCGTAGATTAGACAGTTTAGCTTTCGAGAGGGAAAACAGAGTATAGACACCCTCCCTTGTATCATAATAGGAAGATCAATTTTATTCAGCATAGAGAGTAGGAAGCAGAGAGAACAGAGCAGAGAGTCGTGAAGAAACCTCCATGTACATTTATTGAATTAATAGGAAGAGATTTGATTCAATTCCATGGACGTGTTTGATCTCTGTGTGTTGTTGATACTGTGTCTTTGCATGTTTGCTTCTTTATATGCTTATCTTTTATATGCTGCTTATGTGATTGCATATCAGGTTCGAAACCTGAGAGAATGAGTTTCAATTGTTTCTCTACTTAGGCCAGGAGATTCCTGCATCGAGTGCAGTTGAATACCTCCGCATAGAGTGTGTCGAGGAGGCTAAGTAGTTGAACTTTTGTTCTCTTTTGTTCAGAGTTGGGTTTCATTATTCGAGCCGTGCAGGTGAGTGCAGGACGAATCCGAGTCTCAGTAGCAAGTCTGAGAAGAAGAAAGGTTGAAGCCGTTGCGAGCGTGGACGCACCGGACTTAGAAGATTTCAACACTTTCAGAAGTGATTGAAGAATCGAACACCAGGAGCGTGTTTGAGGAATCCTTGAAGGAGTCGGGGAACAAAGCTCAGGAGGGATAGCTCCTTTCGTTCGCTGAAGAAATAAGCCCAACAAAGGTCGCACAGGACGAAGGTGGTGGACCATAGATCTCTTCATAGAGGAAGAGAATCGGCGACTTGGATTTGTCGTGAAGACTCGCGAAGTCCCGTGGATTGTTGGGTCTGGGAGAAGGAGTGAGGCGGTTAACCCTCAGGTGAAGGGAGAATCAGTTGTCGTTGCATATCGGCAAATCAAAGTTGGCGAGTGCAAAGGTTTCATGCACGTCGAAGTCGCGATGCGCGATTTCCAATTTGATCGGAGCCGTCGGTTTTGGAGGGACAGGTGGCACGAATCCGGGGCATCGGGGTTTCGGCATTCGGGGTTTCCAGTAGCAGGAAACTTGGAGTCGCGGACCCGCGATCCGTGAAGTCCCGACGTGATGTGGTAACGTGGGGCCCGGGGGACTTAGTGGAGGACAGGTGGCCTCACACCGGGGATCGGCATTTCAGAGCTTGGGGGTTTTGAAGCGCGAGGACTCGGCATCGCGAATAGCGATACCCTGAGGTTGACCGTTGACCATTCGAAGTCGGAGTTTCGGCGGTTGAGTGACGGGGAGCAGTGTCACGAATCTCGCGACATCGCGAGACCTGATCTCCCGATTTCCGAGGGGAGGATCGCGTGGAACTATAACTGTGGGTAGGAGACTCCCGAGGGAGTTGGAAGAGCTTGGACTCTTCGGGCCGAGGTTTGTGAAGGACCTGGTGGGCGACCTGGCCGTCGAGGGTGCGGGTTGCGTCAGAGTGGTATCAGAGCTGAGTTGGAATTATCTTTTTTCAGGTAGCAGAGAGGAGAGACATAATGCCTCCTGGGAGAGAGAGGCAGTCTCCTGATCGTGAGGACAGGGATGCCTGAAGAAGGGGTAGGCCAGTAGGCAACACGGAAATGGAACGTCAGATCCGAGATCTCAGGGCGAGACTCGAAGATATGGAGACCACCCAAAGGCGTGGAGTCGACGCAGGAGAGTTCAGCGATCCCAAGATTGAAGAGGAAGCTGGACACGACGCCAAAGAAGTTTCAGCAGAGGATGCTGCAACCGAGAGGTTGATCAAAGCCATTTCGAGGATGAGCTCGAAAACGAGGATGGACATTCCCGTCTATGAGGGAAGTCTAAATGCTGAGGAGCTGCTGGATTGGATCCGAGCACTCGTCACCTACTTTGATTATGAGGATATCGAAGAAGACAAGAAGATAAGGCATGCCGTCACGAAGCTAAAAGGACATGCAGCCTTATGGTGGGACGAGCTGCAGGCAGACAGACATTCCAAAGGAAAACAAAAGATAAAAAGCTGGGATTGGATGATCGCCAAGATGAAGGCGAAGTTCATTCCGAGGGACTACCAGATCACACTGTTCAGGCGCATGCAGAACCTGAGACAGAAGTTGATGACGATGAAAGAGTACACCGAAGAATTCTACAGGCTCAATATTCGAGCTGGTCATCGGGAGAGTGATGACGAAAAGGTGGCGAGATACCTAAATGGCCTCAGGTATGAGATTCAGGATGAGCTGAGCATGCTGACCATCCAGACAGTTGAGGATGTCTATCAGATGGCTCTAAAGGCAGAAGGAAAGCTGAGTCGCAAGCAAGGTCAGTGAGGGAGAGGCAGGAGCCAGCCTAGAGGCAAGGCGGTTGCCCAGAAAGAATTTCAGAAGCCCAAGGAGGATTGGAAGAGGCCTCAGGGTAGAGCTGAGAGAGGTGGAACCTCACAGCAGAGACAGCAAAATGTTGAGCTGAGGAGGCAGCAAGACGATCAGCAGGGTGGATATGCTGACGCAAACACATTTCCTCATGCCCGAGGTGGAGGAAGAGGTCGAGGAGGAGTTATCACATGTTTCACGTGTGGTAAAGACGGTCATAAAGCCGTTGACTATCCAGAAAGGAAAATGGACGGAGGAAGAGCTCACATCGATGAGGCGCAGCAGAGGCATGATGTTGAGAGCGAGGATGAAGGCACTGGAAGTGGGAAGTCACTGACAGTACATAAAGTTCTCTTGAAACCTGAGAAGGAGGTGGAGGACACAGCTCAGATATGCCGACTGTTTTGGACAACTTGCAAGACCCAGGGCTGGAAATGCAAAGTCATCGTGGACAGTGGGAGCACCGATAATATCGTTTCGATCGAGATGGTGGAGAAATTGGAGCTGAAGACGCGCAAACACCCGAGTCCGTACAGGGTGACATGGCTGCAAAAAGGAAACCAAGTACGTGTTACAAAACAATGCTTGGTAAATTTTAAAATGGGTGATTACAGAGATGAAATCCTGTGTGATGTCATCCCCATGGACGTCTGTCATGTATTATTGGGAAGACCATGGCAGTTTGATAGAAATGTTGTTCATGATGGGAGGATGAACACATATACCTTGAAGAAGGATGGGAAAACCCATACGTTGCTGCCGATGAAGGATAAAGAAGTGAAACCGGAAGTTAGCAACACGATACTTCTCATGAGTGGGAAGGAGCTTCTCACAGAGTTGGAGAAAGATGAAGATCCACAATTCTTTGTTGTCAGGAAGCCGAAAATTGTCTTGACGAGCACAAGAGTGGATGACTTGCCGGAAGAGATTCAGCAACTACTGGGAGAGTTTGCTGACATCATTGTGGACAAACTACCTCGTTCGTTGCCACCCATGAGGAGTGTGAGTCATCATATTGACCTCATACTCGGAGCAAGCCTACCGAACAAGGCCGCATATAGATTGACACCTCAGGAGAACGAGGAAGTCAAAAGGCAGGTTCAGGAGCTGCAGGATAAAGGACTGGTGAGAGAGAGTCTTAGTCCATGTGTTGTACCGACAGTACTGAGTCCAAAGAAGGATGGAGGCTGGAGGATGTGTACAGACTCCAGAGCGATCAATAAGATCACCATCAGGTACAGGTTTCCATTGCCGAGAATGGATGACTT
>ML782524.1:98616-114979 GCA_009831015.1 Picea engelmannii | reverse complement strand
ACGATATACTGATCTTCAGTAAAACCAGGGAAGAACACTTGAGGCATTTGGCCATAGTGATGAGGAGGTTACAGCAGGAGAAGCTGCTGATAAATTTGAAGAAATGCTCGTTCATGCAGACGGAACTCATTTATTTGGGTTTTATGATATCGGCAAATGAGTTGAAGATGGATCCTGAGAAGGTTGAAGTAATCAGGAAGTGGCCATCACCGAGAAATGTTTTTGAGGTAAGGAGCTTTCATGGATTGGCAAGCTTCTACAGGAAGTTTATTTGGAACTTCAGTGGAATTAGTGTCGCGATGATGGACACTGTGAGGAAGCGGCATAAAACTTTTCAGTGGACATTCGAGGCTGAGAGAAGCTTCAATCTGTTGAATCGAAAGATAACTGAGCAGCCAGTATTAGTGCTGCCTGACTTTCAGAAGACCTTCCAGGTGAAGTGTGACGCCAGTGGGTATGCTGTTGGAGGAGTTTTGAGTCAGGATGACAGACCTATTGCATACTACAGCGAGAAGCTGGATGATGCAAAATTGAAATACTCCACGTATGATAAAGAATTCTATGCCATCATACAGGCATTGAAAAAGTGGAGGCATTATTTGATACCCAAAGAATTTGTGTTGTACAGTGATAATCACGCATTGCAATTCGTGAGTCAGCAGGAGAAGCTGAACCAAAAGCATGCGAAGTGGGTAGAGTACATGCAGAATTTCACGTTTGTGATCAAGAACATTTCAGGGACTGCGAACAAGGTCGCTGATGCCTTGAGCAGGAAGTACTTGTTGTTGCAGGAGTTCAGGGTCAAAACCTTAGGTTTTGAAAATCTGAAAGATATGTATGCAGGTGACGCAGACTTTGGTGAGGCATACGAAGCAGCCGAGAACCCAGTTCTCAGGGATAGGAGCCCGTGGATAGATTTCTTGATACAGGATGGATTGCTTTTTAAAGGAAACCAACTGTGCATTCCGAATTTCTCTATGAGAGAGAATTTGGTAAGGGAAAAGCACAGCGGAGGCTTAGCAGGTCATTTCGGGCATGACAAAACCTTCGCCAAGCTGAGAGAATCGTATTTTTGGTCGGGCATGCGTACAGATGTGAAGCGTTTTGTTGATAGATGTCAGATATGTCAACACGCGAAGGGCCGAAGACAGAACACAGGGTTTTATCAGCCGTTACCCATACCTGAGAGGCCATGGGAAGCCATCAGTATGGACTTTGTGTTGGGATTGCCGAGAACGCAGCGAGGTGTGGATTCCATCTTTGTTGTGGTGGACAGATTCTCGAAGATGGCACATTTTATCCCGTGTCATAAGACGAGCGATGCGACCCACATCGCGAATTTTTTTTTCAAAGAGATCGTGCGATTGCATGGATTGCCAATAAGCATAGTCTCGGACAGGGATATGAAGTTCATAGGTCATTTTTGGAGGACGATATGGAAGAAACTGGGGACAGACTTAGCATTTAGTTCTGCATACCATCCGCAGACAGATGGGCAGACAGAAGTGGTCAACAGGAGCTTAGGGGATCTGTTGAGAAGCCTGGTGATGGAACATCACACCAGTTGGGATCAGATCTTACCACAGGCAGAGTTCGCATACAACGATTCGGTGAATCGAAGTACAGGTAAGAGCCCATTCCAGATTTTATATGGGACACAGCCGAGGGGAGTGTCTGAGCTCAGGAGCCAGAACAGGCTTATACTAGCAGCGCAAGGGCTGAGGAGTTCACTGAGGCGATGAAAGAACTTCACACGAAGGTGAAGCAGCGACTGCAGAAGATGAATCAAGAGTATAAGCGCAGAGCCGATCAGAGAAGAAGACAGCTTCAGTTTGAAGTTGGAGACATGGTTCTGGTGCACCTGAGAAAGGAAAGGTTCCCAAGGGGAACATACAACAAGCTCAAGATGAAGAAAATCGGGCCATGCAAAATTCTGAAGAAATTTGGCGAGAATGCGTATGAGCTTGAGTTGCCAGAGGGCATCGAGATATCTCCGATTTTCAACATTTCGGATTTATACCCATAGAAGGCCGAAGATACAGGAGCTGGAGCTGAGGAACTAGTGGACCAGTGGCAGAAACAATTACCAGTTGCACAGAAGCCTGAAATGGAGTGCATACTGGATAAACGAGCAAGTAAGAAAACCAGGAGGAAGCAGTACTTTGAATACCTGGTCAAATGGAAGAATCACCCCGTGGAGGATGCCAGCTGGGAGACTGAGGTTGTGATACAAAAACATGGGCAGACTGTACAAGAGCTCATGAGCAAGAGCCCATGAAATCTTTTGAGCCGAGGAGTATGATGCAGGAGCATCACTCACTCAATCAAGCGAGCCAGCGCGATAAGGCAAAGAGACAGCTGGACAGCGCCAGCATTAAAATTTTTGGGAATATTAAAATATGGCTGCGCTAAGCATTAATACTTGATGTGATGAAGCGCACTTTGTATATATAACGGACCTTGAGCGGATAAGCTCTCGTCCTTAGGTAGCTAAGGCATTTACTTAAATTTAATGCAAGTAGATAGAAAAATTAACCGTAGATTAGACAGTTTAGCTTTCGAGAGGGAAAATGGAGTATAGACACCCTCCCTTGTATAATAATAGGAAGATCAATTTTATTCAACATAGAGAGTAGGAAGCAGAGAGAACAAAGCAGAGAGTCGTGAAGAAACCTCCATGTACAGTTATTGAATTAATAGGAAGAGATTTGATTCAATTCCATGGACGTGTTTGATCTCTGTGTGTTGTTGATACTGTGTCTTTGCATGTTTGCTTATTTCTATGCTTATCTTTTATATGCTGCTTATGTGATTGCATATCAGGTTCGAAACCTGAGAGAATGAGTTTCAATTGTTTCTCTACTTAGGCCAGGAGATTCCTGCATCGAGTGCAGTTGAATACCTCCGCATAGAGTGCGTCGAGGAGGCTAAGTAGTTGAACTTTTGTTCTCTTTTGTTCATATTTGGGTTTGAGTATTCGAGCCGTGCAGGTGAGTGCAGGATGAATCCGAGTCTCAGTAGCAAGTCTGAGAAGAGGAAAGGTTGAAGCCGTTGCGAGCGTGGACGCACCGGACTTAGAAGATTTCAACACTTTCAGAAGTGATTGAAGAATCAAACACCAGGAGCGTGTTCGAGGAATCCTTGAAGGAGTTGGGGAACAAAGCTCAGGAGGGATAGCTCCTTTCGTTCGCTGAAGAAATAAGCCCAGCAGAGGTCGCACAGGACGAAGGTGGTGGAGCATAGATCTCTTCATAGAGGAAGAGAATCGGCGACTTGGATTTGTCGTGAAGACTCGCGAAGTCCCGTGGATCGTTGGGTCCGGGAGAAGGAGTGAGGCAGTTAACCCTCAGGTGCAGGGAGAATCAGTTTCCGTTGCATATCGGCAAATCAGAGTTGGCGAGTGCAAAGGTTTCATGCACGTCGAAGTCGGGACGTGCGATTTCCCGATTTGATCGGAGCCGTCGGTTTCAGAGGGACAGGTGGCATGAATCCGGGGCATCGGGGTTTCAGCATTCGGGGTTTCCAGTAGCAGGAAACTTGGAGTCGTGGACCCGCGATCCGCGAAGTCCCGACGTGATGTGGTAACGTGGGGCCCGGGAGACTTAGTGGAGGACAGGTGGCCTCACACCGGGGATCGGCATTTCAGAGCTCGGTGGTTTTGAAGCGCGAGGACTCGGCATCGCGAATAGCGATACCCCGAGTTTGACCGTTGACCATTTGGAGTCGGAGTTTTGGCGGTTGAGTGACGGGGAGCAGTGTCACGAATCTCACGACATCGTGAGACCCGATCTCCCGATTTCCGAGGGGAGGATCGCGTGGAACTATAACTGTGGGTAGGAGACTCCCGAGGGAGTTGGAAGAGCTTGGACTCTTCGGGCCGAGGTTTGTGAAGGTCCTGGTGGGCGACCTGGCCGTCGAGGGTGTGGGTTGCGTCAAGTGTGATGATCACTGATGATATCTCTAAGTACACTAAACCTAGCGATGACATTGTTTTAATATGAATAATTTTTTTTCCTCATCATCATTTTCAAAGGTAGCCATGGCTTATTCCCACTTAATAAAGTAGTCTACAACCATGATAATGTAACTATGACCATTCACTGAAGTTGGATGACATGTCGTAAATAAAACCCCCATTTGGAAAAGGGGCCAATGGTGAGGAACGAATATGAAGGAATTGGATGAGTGTGTATCATTTTCATAAATATCTTAAATGGGTGGCATTTTTTAACCATTTCAATGCAATCTTTGAAAACATAATACTAGAAATATCCCATATGAAATATCTTATAGGTAGTTTCCAACCCAAAAAGATCACTTCCACAAGCTCCACTATGATAATCATTAAGGACCTCCTCAACCTCTTCACGAGTTAGGCATCAATGTAAAATGAGATCAACCCCCCCATGACCTCAGCATAATCAATGATGAGGTAGCTCTTTGTGTGACAGAAAATGTCCTGGAAGTTGTTGCAAGAGAGGTGAGTTAAGAACCATTGGGTCTGAAGATATAGTAATATTTCTACATAATAAGGGTTAGAAAAGGCAATGAGGAACAAGTATTCATCTTGCGAGGACTCATTATCTCGAGGTAACTCTAACATAAGCTCAAAGAAAACTAGAGCCTTATTCAATTTAGAAGATACAAATTCCTGTAAAATCACAATGCACTTGGAATACTTTTGATATAATTCGTCGGGTCAAGATATGTTGCATTGGACTAGTATTTGCAATCATTATTATATGTTGAAGAAGTATGTAATGTTTTAGTCTTTATACAACAAGGACTACTACCAAGGCCAACTTCTCTACATGGGAACACCTTCATTGGAGTCCACCAAGACCTTTTCTTAGATAACACCCACGTGATATTGATGTGAATCATCTTCTTCAGTCAAAACTATACCAATGGTTGATTCAAATTCCACAAGATATAAAAAGAAGTATTTATTTTAGTGAGGAAGACTCACTAAAGGTGGAGACATCATTGCCTTTTTCAAGGAATCAAATGACCATTGTTCTTGATTGTCCCATATAATATGACTCCCTTTTCCAATAGGTGCATTAAACATTTTACTACAAGTAAAACACCTTGTAGCGAAGGTTTTTAATGTTACAATATTTGGAAAAAAATTCAAAAAAAACTCTACTACAACCTCCACTATTCAAAGCGAAGTTTTTAACGGATGTTCTATATAACTAAAAAATATTGGGCGAGCGGAGGTTGTAGAGGAGGTTTTTTTGTTAGTGATTGTATTGGTAAAATGAACCGAACCGTTCTTAAGTAACAAGCACTGGTGTGCACACAAAATTCAAAAGCATCAATGTTTTTAAAACTAGTATGCATAAGTTCTGTATTTTATGTTATATGAAGTGCCAATGTTTTTCATGTTAATGTACACACCCCTACATATTTTTTTATATGCACTGCTTCATATTATTTAGTATGCATGAGTTCCTATCTTACCATGTGTATTGAAAGGTAGTGAAATTTTGAATATTCGAGATGAGATTTCAACACTATTCTTTGTTATTAAGCACCAATGTGTATATTATATTTAAAAGACCGATGTGTATATTATATGTAAAGAACTGATATGCATTGTAATCATAAGTGTGCCATAATATTTTGAAATGACAAATATAATTACTCTTGCATTATGCCATTTAAAGTAACAATGCTTTTTCACAATTTTTAGCATTTGTGATTTAATATAATTAATAAGCACTGATGCATATGACTCGTGAAAATGCATCGTTGTCTATTTTATGGCACCTTTTGTGTGTGTATTTTAATTGATTGTTTTTTCACAAATTTTCAATTAAAATCTTCTCAAAATCAAATGTTGTTTTTTATAATAAAGTTGTTTTTATAATTTTGTTATTTTTTTTTTATATAATGATTGTATTAATGCAGTCCAATGAATTACACCTATGTTATTTGTAACAATTTAAATCATTCATATATTAATTAATCAACAATGCAATGTTTTACAACATTCGCCAATGCAATAAAATAAGAAACCATTTTATTTTATATCAATAAGTTACTCATCATCATACAAAATGGGACAATGTAAAGGTCCGCAATAATCAACATGAAACCAATATATAATTGTTACATTTATTGGTAACATGTCCTCATGCAATTGGAACATTATGTCAAGTACATTAAACAAAATCCATGAGTTTCATAGATAAATATTTCAAACCATACAACTTGTAGTTACATTCAATTATATTGATTACCATTCATCACTTGAACTATTTCCATCACTCGAGTTGTGTGCACGTTGTTAGAACATGTAAATTTTTGCATAAAAACTTACAAATTTGGCTCTCGGGGCTTAAATTTACAAATTTGGTTCCCGTGGTTTAAAGTTGTTTTTTAAAATATTTTGGGCCCAAGGCTCATGTCCAAGTCCATATATTCAAACAAATCATTGGAGTCGAAGCCAAGTACTATGACAATTCAGGGGAAACCATTCTCTGTTTTGGTGAGATTCAGGTAGTTGATGTGTTCACAGTGGTGGCCTTTTACACAATTATGACTTTCTCCATTATATGTATTCTAAAAACCCAATCAAGACTGGTTCTGACAATTCATGATAATTAATGGATGAAGAAAGACATAAATCACAGTTTGTGTAGCGCTATCATGCTACACAACTGTTGTAGGTGTCATTGTTGTAGTAGAAACATGATTAGATCGGAGTCAAAATTCAGTTATAGGTTTAGTGTGATCCAAGTAAGGTGTGAAAGAGTTAAATGCATAACAAATAAATATCAACATAGGATCAAACTTCATTTTTGCAATCCTAAAATCTTTTAGGGTTTTAAGCTTTGATTAGGTAATTAATGTTTTGAAGGAAAGATAAATGGTTCAAGAATTTAGTACCATGTTTCTACAAGCCAAAATATCATTGGATAACCTTTATAAATATTGCAGTGATCAACACAAATTAAGAAGTGTGAAACAGAGAATTCGTTCTGCAAGCTCGCCATGCAAGTCTTGTAGCTCACAATTGTGTAGCGAGTTGCAGGGAATGCTACGCAAATGACAATTTTAGTGGTAAACTTCAAGATAAATTTATGACCAACTGGAGAGGAGTTTGGAAAAACCCATAGATTTATTTGTCAAGCATGAACTTAGTAACAAAAACCTCTCTCTATTTTTATACAGGTGTCACAGTTTGGGATATTTGAATGAATATTTACATCCCATTTTTCCAAATTTAAGCATTTAATGTTTTCCTATTTTATTCATCATCCGTGGGCGCATATTCCGAGAAGATGCAGAATAATTTTTGAAAACCAAAAGAGGTTGTTGTCAACTACAAACCTAGTAACAAAAAAATATCTCAGTTTTTACACAGGTGTTATTATTTGTAATATATGAAATGATCTTTGAGGCCTATTTTCCATAATTTCGCTAGGCCAGATTTGTTGACAGAGTTCTAGAATCTTTTAAAATTTGACTTGATGGACCTCCAACTCAACAAATTTGATCCAAAACTGATATGGATATTGAATCTTGGATATTCTCCTATCAGATCCCATGATTTTCTCTTCAGTTGGCACATTATTAGTTGGTCAAAAATCAAACACTAGATAGTAGGATATGAACATATTTTTGGCAAATATTGTTTCCTAAGCTATTGTAACAACTCTCTATCTTTGGAAAAAGATGTATTTTGACCTCCTTAGTATATAATATGATATTTTTATATATATATTGAATGAGGAGAGAGGTCCAAAGGGTTGGAAGAAGCACAAAGGACATTATTGTATTGAACATTGTACACATTTTATGAATTTGAATGAAATACTAGTATAGATTTCCAGAGATTTTGCCTACCAAATATTCTAGGGGTGATGACCTGAAGTCTGTGTGATCCTTCATGTATGTACTTCTTTTTTACTTTATCTTTCATCTACAAATTTTCATATGTTTAAATTGTATATCGAATGGTATGAAATTCATCTAAAAATGATGCTTTATATTCAAACAATTTGAACACTATTTTTTCATCGTAACTCATTAGAATTTTGTTGGAGTTACTTCACACACACCTAGGATTTATTTTTCCTAAGGTTTTTCCTTGTTTATTATTCATAATTAGTCATTATATAGTCTCCTACATTTTAGGGGAGAATATTCCACCTAGAGAATATTCTCTCCAGTTGACACTCCAGTTTGACTAGTTGAGTTGAGTCTAGATGTTGCATTGGTTTTGTCACCATGAAACATTGGTATCATCACCATGATAATGCGCACTTACCTTGGTATTATCACCAGACTAGAAAATTACCCTTGATTCATTGATCTACTCCTCACTACACTCTGTTCAATCAATTAACTGAAGACTTATAGACTAGTTAACTCAGTTGGGTGGCATTTCACTCTCGTAACTTCCTGAGAGACTAGACTAGGTGGCAGTTTACTCTCGTAACTTCTGGTGTGTGTCCATATCACTCTAGACCACCATTATGGCTCATTAGTTACTCATGTATCCTATATCTATTGTAAATTATCCACTCTTTGAGTGTGGAATACAGTTAATGAGAATTCTTCCATTCTTTCTCTCCTTCTTCTTCTTTCTCCAATTATCTCTGCAAATGTGTGTATTATTTTTTATCTAGATCTATTATGTGTAGTTTCAACACATTTACATGGTATCAGAGTCAACGAACTGCTAATAAAAATCTACACCAAATGTTTTTTGCTGGTACAAAAGATTGAAGACAACAAAAAGATGGATTATTCACTAGAAATACTTCTCATGCCTCATAACTATTTGGAATGGAAGCCAAAAATTATGCTTATGCTTAGATGCAGAGTCTTGTACCAAATAACTATGGCAATGGAAGTAGATCCTGATTTTGTCGATGAGAAAAATGACTTTCTCAATAGACAAGATATGGCCATAGGATGTATCTTCTATTTTATTTCTCCTGAAATTCTCCATCAATTATATGATGACTCACACGAATTCACTCCAAATGATTTATGGGGCATATTGGAGGTTTTATTTGGGAATAAGGAAAGAATGCATGCAAAATGTTGACAATATAGAAAATGTAGAAAATCCACTAGAAGATAAATCATCTCAGTTTGAAGAGCCTTCTACACAAGTATCTACAAAAAATTGTATTCCATTAATTGAAGATGATGTCTACTCCATTTCATATTTGTTTTATGAAATTCATGTAGAAGTTATATGCAATGCATCTCAGGAGTCACATGCAGGTACTTTTCCATGCACAATGCATGCATCCTAGGAGACAAAAAGGGAATCGCGCACATCAGACTCAATTATGATATTTTCTGAGAAACAATTGCAGAAACCAATTGTATATTTGAATTCCTCTCGGAAAAATATCAAATTTCAAACAAAAAATTGTCCGAAAAGGAGTCCGGGAAGTGAAGTTATGATCATTTCAAACTCAACAAAATTTCAGCGTTTTTTCGGAAACAGCCGCATGGTTTTCAAAGTTTTATCCAAATCTTATTTGGATATTTTTCATTACAAGAAGATAAAGTGGATATGTGTGGACATATCAATGGTGAATATACTTCATCATATCCATGCATACATCTACATATTCAACAAAATTGTCAATGAGCACAAACTTGCACAATTGCGAGGTCTTATTGGAGTGAAGGGCATGGTTGCTTAGCAACTGCTTTTTGTTCCTTCTCATTTTTATTTTTTTTATGCATTGTAATTTGAGGGGGGGGGTTCCCATGAGTTTTTTTCTCTTTCCTTGTTTATTTTAGTGTATATTTTGTATTTGGGTACCTAACATGGCCTCATTGTCGAGACCCATTCTTTATTTTCACCATAGTGATGTTCAGGGGGGGTGTTGGAGTTACTTCACACACACCTAGGATTTATTTTTCCTAAGTTTTTTCCTTGTTTATTGTTCATAATTAGTCATTATCTATTCTCCTACATTTTAGGGGAGAATATTCTCTTCAGTTGACACTTCAGTTTGACTAGTTGACTTGAGTCTAGATGCTGCATTGGTTTTGTCACCATGCAACATTGGGATCATCGCCATGATAATATGCACTTTCCTTGGGATTATCACCAGACTGGCACATTACCCTTGATTCGTTTATCTACTCCTCACTACACTCTATTCAGTCAGTTAACTAAAGACTGATAGACTAGTTAACTTAGTTGGGTGGCAGTTCACTCTCGTAATTGCCTGAAAGACTAGACTAGGTGGCAGTTTACTCTCGTAACTTCTGGTGTGTGTCCAGATCACTCTAGACCACCACTATGGCTCATTAGTTACTCATGTATCCTATATATATTTTAAATTATTCACTCTTTGAGTGTGGAATACAATTAATGAGAATTTTTCCATTCTTTCTCTCCTTCTTCTTCTTTCTCCAATTCTCTCTACAAATGTGTGTATTATTGTTTAGCTAGATCTATTCTGTGCAAGTTCAACACATTTGCAAATTCATATTTCATGATGCTATGAATATTTTTGTGTTTTTTCTCCTTCTTCCATCCTATATCAGCAAATTAAAAACTGAAATATCATCACCTACCTAGCCTTTGATTCCTTGAGAGTTCTACCTACCAAACATTGTTTTCATTTTCTTTCAAAGATTGACTCAATTTACCAACAGGTTCCTTTCCTTCTTGCGAGAAAACCCTATAAAAAATAACTTTCAAAACCTATCCATTGATCTTCAAATAAGACCTATCTCTTAGAGACCTTGTAACAAGAGAGATCCCTCTCTTAATTGAAAAGGCTAGTTTTCAGTTCTAAAGTGGTTTTGTTGTTACCTTTGTAGGTTTCTTCTTTAGTCAATAAATTTACTTAGTGCCAACACATGTCTCATTTCATCATCACTTGTAGGAGATATTGTATTTTGAACGAATGTTTTCTTGATCGTCTTGGTTTTTATGTTCATCATGTTCATGTTTCATCTACAAACATAGAAATAAAGTGTGATAAGTAAATCTACATTTACATAGTACAATATACATGATTGCATAAATAAAAAAAAGTGTACTATAGCAATGAATGATTCATAAACAATATACATGCTTTCGAGGTCATGTCGCATGCCATATCTCAAAATATCTTCTAATGATTGGACTCCATACTATGTTTCTTGTATGTTTAATATGCCATAACAAAGCATGGTCAATATAATTAATATAAAGGTTTCTTATTGTTCCATTAATTATAAAACAAGGGAAGTTAAACAACATAGATAATTACAAATTGTTCAATTAAACCATGATACTTTAACATATACTCACAACCCTCACTTAACCCAATGTTGATCAATTATTAGGTTGGCTCTTCTTTGTATGTTAGCACCTATTAGAAGACATCCATGGATGAGTGTAAATTAATTATTTAAATATAAAGATCACAACAAATATTAAATATTAAGTAAGGTCGAAATGTAAGTACTCACAAACTTTGTGATCAACCATTTTCTTCATTCTCATGATGTCTTGTGTTGAATGGGTTCCATTTGTTTTCTTTTCTGCAACAAAATAATTGAAAAAATAGTATTTAATATGATAATTAAATTCGATGTACATAAAATAAAAAATGAATGATTACATACCTCAGATGCAAGTTTTTGGGATGACTCTTCCTGTGATGCATTTATTTTCATTTCTATTACCATCTCCTAGTACACTTTTTTGGACATCTCTACTGGCATGTATTGGTTTTCCCATCATTTGCCGCTTGGAATTTTCATAATCTTCCTAAAAAATGAAAAAGCACAATAATTTTCTTTTTTAATTGGCATGAACGTAAATATAGAAAAAAAAAAAATTTGGTAACTTTTGGAACATATTATAGAAAAACATGTTTAGTAATAATACTTTTTAAATGATTATTTTTTGTTATTGTAAGTTTTTCTTGTTGTAAATCTCATAGGTCTCCTTGACCATTTCTTTGGAAACGCTTCCTATAGTTTATGTATAACCTAATTTTGGATTCATTGGATTGATTTTTGTATTGTAAGTGGAAAGTACGTCTATATACGATCTTTCCACTATATCCCTCAAAGTTCTGTAAAACAATTTTCCCCTCTCATCAACTTCTAGCACCATTCAAGATGAACTCATAACCAAGTTGTCATCACCATTTACATCTTTATTTTTTTCCCCTTAGGATGGATTTCCATTCCATCGCTATTATTCCTTGCATAACATTAAAAAAATGTGAAATCGGGTGTTTAAAATTTGTTAGTGATTAATGTTAAGAAATAATTTTTAGTAAAAATTCAAAGAAAAACTTCATGCTCATTAACTTTTGATCCACCTAATTCCTTTCTTTGCAACAGTTCCATTAATATTTTACACTCATTTGCACTCAAATTGCGAACAATCTTATCGAGTTTCTTCAAGTTTTTTCCATGCATAACATTCATTAACCAACATCATTAATTTAAACCTACAAATAATTCAAATATATAATTATTTTTTTAATAAAACTTAAAGAACCTGACTCATTCTCTTGTTGGGATGAGATACCATCACACTCGCTGCAATAAGTTGTTTTCCATGAACTTCTGTCAGCCATCTTTTATAAATAAATAAAAACAGAGGGGTATAATTAGATATAGAAATTATGAAATATTTTTTATAAAATAATATATCGTTGTGTATAATAAAACAATATTCCTTGTTGCATTAAACATACATATACACATTGGTTCTCATTACTAATTATTGCTCACCGCTGAAACCATATGCATATGAAACTAAAATTAATGACATTTGTATTTTAAACTCATCAGTTCTATTTACAAAAATATGTGCATCGGTGCAATATTATTGTATTGTGCGCACCTGTGTAATATTACTATACAGTGTGCACCGTGTATCACAAAAACATGTTTTGAATTTTTTTTATAGTGATAGGGTTTGGGATCGAATGAAATGAGTGGTACCATTGCAACTAATACCAAACACCCCATATACAAGTAAAGAAACCCTACGAAAATCAATTGCTTAAAAAAAAATCTCCTTGTGAAATATAGAGAGGGGAACCAAGAAAAACACCAAGAAAACTAGGGTTCCCAATAACGAAGGTAACTATGAAATCCTTTTATTTTTTCGAGAATGCATTGAAAATCGTTTGAATCAAATAGGGAAATATTGAGATGATCAATAGAATGAAATCACAAACCTAAAATTTCTCCTCTGCGGATGTTTTGTGGCCTACGACGATCCCTTCCAAATTTGGATCTTCAAAAAAATTTACCCACTCCAAAGACTTTGCTAGTAAATATTATCCCCTCTAAATTTTGCCGAAAGAATGAAATAATGAATAGTGTTTTCATTTATAAACACCTACTTTTAAAAAAATAAAATTCCCACTCATTTTCACTGTATAGTTTGGCACATTGATGATAAACATTAGCGTTGTTTTTTTGTAACTTACTGTCTCAGCACTGTACAATTTTGTAGCACACTGATGCACTTTGTGCATAGAAAAACACTCACAAACATGTAAATTTAATAATAATAAAAAAAAAATCATTGAAAAATCAATGCGCTACACAGTTTTAGGCGCCCCAATGTGATCTCTATGTAAAAACACACAAATCTAAATTTTATTGACAAAATAGAAATGCAAACCTCAACAACTAATTATTGCAAAGATTTTTCTTTGTGGAGGCAGTAATGGAGGTCACTCTTTGGTGTTTTTCGTAATTTCGCACACTAGTGCCTTTTTATGTAAGCGCGTCGATGCCCTTTTATATAGGCACCCCGAGTCATTTCTAAATAATTAAGAGCACCACTAACTTTTAAAAATCATTTGAAATTATGTTTGAAATTAGATTGTTCTATGCTTCCCAAACTTTATTTTAAGAATTCATTCACCTATTTGTGATGGTTTTGGCTCAAATGCATGGAAAAAGGGTTATAATATCAAATGGTCAATTCTTCACATTCCATCTCATTTCATGTAACCCCTCGAGTTTTTATCCCCATATTAAATAATGTATTTGTTAATTTATAAGAGACCAGTGTTCCTAAGAAATGTAATTTTTTGATCATTATTAATAATAAATACATCGTTGGCTGCTAGATGGATAAGGACTAGAGTTATAGGGGGCTATGATTCCACAAGAGAGGGGGCTTGAGGGGATAAGTGTTTATTTCATTTTTTACTTACCCATTTTTTTTAATGGGGGAAATCAGTTACGTGATATTCTTTGGGGAAGGCCATGAGGTTCTTGATTCCCAAGAATTATATAAACCCATACCTATTCTGCTGGTGGGGTTCATTCTCTCTCTCACTCTCGTTCTCATTCTTCTTCTGTTGTTGGTTGCTTCACTAATTTTTCACTCTCACTCACTCATTCACTCGCTCCCTCACTTGCTCATTGTTCACCCATATTGTGGAGATTACACTCTAGTAATTCCCTCACTCATTCATCTTTCCTCATGTGTGTCTTGGCTTGGGAAAGGAAGACAAACTGCTGAAGTGAAGCCATGGTATTGTTGGCTATAGATATTGATGGTGTAATCCAACCATGAATTGAGGCCTGCATGTCTGAGATGCTTTGGTTGGTGTCTAGCTTTTCTCACAGCTATGATTCCTGAAAGTCCCAGCATGGAGATTCTGGACCAGCTGCACTTGATCCCTAGAAGGATGAGTATAACCTAAGGGACTGTGTGGCAGATAAGGGAGAGGGTCCATTCTCTTGGGTTGTGCAGGCTGGGTAGAAGAGAGTTGGGTACTTGGATTGTTGTGATTATTGGGAATCCTGTGAGAGCTTGAGTACTAACTAGTTTGGGAATCTAGGTAACACTCTGGATTCATCCTTGTGGATTCATAGCCCTGGCTCGGGGGTGACATTGTTATTGAGACTTGGAACAATAGTTTCTACGGTTAGGTGGAACGTCCTTGGTATGCATCCAGTTGGTGATTTATTTAATTAAAGATAAGTTCTCTCTATTATAGTATTATTTATCTGTGTATGATTTATTCCGTTGTGTATTTATTTATCGTTGAATTCAATATTTAGAGTATGAATGCTTGTTGGTTATTGTTGTGCATGTTATATGCTTAATTTATTTTATGTGTAATCTTGATCAATACATGTGAATATTTCATGCATCCTTGTTATTTAGAGTTAGGACAGGGGTTGAATTAGTTCCAGAGAAGGGACTGGAAGTTAACATGCTCACCCTGTGGGTGGATAGGTACGTTACAAATTGGTATCACATCTACAGGTTGAAACACTGGGCTGGAATGGGCCAGATCCATTAGAAAATATCTTGTGGTTGAGATCGAGTTAGGACCTTGAAGTCGTGAAGCTCAAGACGAATGGCATTGCAGAATCCGCACAGAAGCTAGAACATCTCAGATCCTTAGTAAGGGATTTAAGGATCATGATCGTCCCTTTCAAATTCGGGAACAATCGCCACCGTGGGTTCAAGAAAAATATGGACCGTTGGATCGAGGGGCAGGTGAACAGGGGTTGTCCGATGGAGGTGAATAGGAGGTTGGGGTAAGAATTAATTCCTAGCTGTCAAATATGACGGATCATGTTTAATTCTAATTGATGATGTCAATCAGAGTTCAATTTAATGTCAACCTGGGAAGGTAAACTTAGAAGCGCTACCTAAAATATATAGATCTAGAAAGATTCAACTACCTAAAGGAGGGTTTGATGTAGCAGGAGCCAATACTCTTTTACAAGAGATTGTACTTTGGTTCCTTCTCATGAGGGTTTGATGTAGCAGGAACCAATACTCTTTTACAAGAGATTGTACTTTGGTTCCTTCTCACTTAAACACCTCTGCAATTTAAACAAATCTACCTACTAAAAACAAAGTGCTTATGTTTGCCTGAGATTCTAATCCCCTTACAAGGACTCAACTCACAGAATCTCTTACACACACTAAAATCTGTTATCTAATTCCTATTATTCGTTGGAAACTCCAGTCCCCTTACAAGGACTCAACTCACAAAGTCTTGTTCAAATCAATCATACTTGAAATCAAACAAAAACATAAATTAAGCTATACCTAAAATAATCAAATCAGCATGCAAGTGAGGCCATGGAGGCCCTTCATAACTCCACAAGCACACCACTTCAAAGGAGACTCAGATGTAGAAGCAAAATCAAAGTATGATTCTTTATTTCAAAATTTCCATTACAAACCAACTCTAAGATTACAACTCTCTCTAATTCTAAGATTACAAGCCTCAGGATTTTTAAATGAAGGAGGTAACACTCCTATTTATACAAGAGCTATGATAACAAACTCATAAATGTGATCCACTAATCTCTCTTTAGTTCCATACATCTCTCAACCATCTAGACACATAACCCTATCCTCCATGATATT
>ML782524.1:73353-88178 GCA_009831015.1 Picea engelmannii | reverse complement strand
CAGAAATTACTTGGATAAGTTTTTCATAGTATTCATGGATTGCATACTTGTCTATTCTAAGTTATTGGAAGAGCATGAACATCACCTAATATTAGTATTGCAAGTGTTGAGAGAACATCATTTGTACGCCAAGCTGAGTAAGTGTTTTGTTTATCAAGAACAAATCCATTACTTGGGACATATTATTTCAGAAAAAGGCATATCAGTGGATCCAAAGAAGATCGAATCCATTAGAGAATGGACAACACCCAGAAATGTTTCAAAAGTGATATCTTTTATGGGGTTAATTGGTTACTACAGAAGGTTCATAGCATATCTCTCTAAGATTTCTCATCCCATCACTTATTTGCAAAAGAAGTGAATGAAATTTGAATGGACATCTAAGTGTGAAGATAATTTTAATTTGTTGAAGGAATTACTTACTAGTGCACCTATTTTAAATATTGTTGACCTAAATGAAAGTTTTGTGGTATGCATAGATGCATGTAAGGAAGGGCTTGGTGGAGTCCTCACTCAAAATGGACATGTCATCGGTTATGAGTCCAGAAATATTAAGGAACATGAGAGGAGATATGCCACACATGAATTGGAGTTTGTTTCCATTGTTCATGCATTGAATATGTGGAGGCATTATCTCATAGGAAACATATTTGAATTAAGGATAGACCACAGTGGTCTGAAGCATATTTTTTAACATCCAACTTTGAATGCCAGGAAAACAAGATGGCTGGAATTTTTAAGTGAATACAACTTTGATATCAAGCATATTAAAGGAAAAGAAAATAAAGTTGTTGATGCACTTAGTAGAAGAGTACATCTCATGCATGCTACAGTTACTAGTATGCATCAGTCAGACTTGAAGAGAAAAAATTTAGATGATGTTGTTATAGATCAACATTACCTACAGGTAAAGGAAAGATTAAAACAAGGAGATGTACAACATAAAATGAAAGAGTATGAGATGAAGGAAGATGGATTACTTATGCATAAAAATAGAATTTATGTTCCTAGTTCCGAAGAACTTAGGAATCTGGTATTAAAGGAAATGCATAATGTTCCATATGTCAGACATCTCGGTTGCTAGAAAATAATTACAACAGTAAGAAACCAATTCTTTTGGCCAGGTATGAAAAACGATGTTGTTGATTACATCGCCAAATGTATGGACTGTGAGAGAGTGAAGGATGAGCATAGGCACCCAACATGTTTTCTACATCCCTTACCAATTCCAGAGAAGAAATGGGAAGTCATAACCATTGACTTTATAACAAAATTTCCTAGGACAACAAGACAACATGATTCAATCATGGTAGTGGTTGACAAATTGACAAAGGTTGTTCATTTTGTTCCTGTAAGAACAACTCATACAACATCTAATATTGCAGAAATTTACATGAGAGAGATTTCTAGGTTGCATGGAATACCTAGGACAATTGTATCAAACAGAGACACAAAGTTTACTTCAAATTTATGGAAGGGATTATTTAAAGGATTTGGTACAAATCTGAAATTTAGCACAACTTACCATCCACGGTCATATGGGAAGACAAAGAGAGTTAACCAAGTAATTGAAGACATGTTGAGAATGTATGTCATGGATAAGCCATCTAACTAGGAAGATTACTTGCACTTGCTTGAGTTTGCCTATAATAATGGGTACCAACCTTGATTGAAAATGAGCCCATTTGAAGCTTTGTATGGTAGGAAATGCAATACTCCAGTGAATTGGGACAACTCAACAGATAGATTGGTACTCAGGCTAGAGTTGCTCAAGGAAATGGAAGACCAGATGGTTAAGATTAAGAATAATTTAAAGGCAACTTAGGATAGACAGAAAGTTCATGCAGATAAGAATAGGACAGAAAGATAATTTAAAGTGGGGGAGCATGTGCTTTTGAAAGTGAAGCCTAGGAAGAGCTCTTTGAAATTGGGTAGTTGTACAAAGTTGGCAGCCAGATTCTGTGGTCCATCTAAAATATTGGACAAAATAGAGCCAATTACATACATGCTTGCATTTCCTGCTTCCATGAATGTGCATAATGTATTTCATGTCCCTTTGCTAAAGAAAAATGTACATGATCCTAAACATGTTATTGATTGGCATCTAATTCAGGTAGAGACAGAGTGAGACTTTTAGGTCCAGCCAGTGTGAATATTGGACAAAAAAGTCAAAATGCTCAGGAATCGGGCTATAGAGTTGGTAAAAGTTCAATGGACTTGCTACAATCTTGAAGATGCTACCTAGGAGCATGAAGATGCCATGTGGGGAAAGTACCCGGATATTTTTGAATAATTTTTTGAATTTTGATTCCTATTTTTGTATATGCACCAAGGACATTGCCAAAATAAGGGGGAGGGGATGTAACACCCTAGGTTTTGAGCCCCATATTAAATAATGTATTTGTTAATTGCTAAGAGGGAAATGTGCTTAAGAAATATAATGTTTTGATCATTATTAATAATAAATACATCATTGACAATTAGAAGGACAAGGAGTAGAGTTATAGGGGGATATGATTCCACAAGAGAGGGAGCTTGAGGGGCTAAGTTTTTATTTCATTTTTTAAATACTCATTTTTTTTAATAGGGGGAATCAGTTACGTGAGCTTATTCGGGGAAGGCCATGAGATTCTTGATTCCCAAGAATTACATAAACCCATCCCTGGTCTGTTGCGGGGTCCGTTCTCTCTCTCACTCTCATTCTTGTTCTTTTTTTTTGTTGGTTGCCTCACTCGTTTTTCACTTACTCTCTCACTAATTCACTTGTTCCCTCACTTGCTCGTTGTTCACCCCTCTAGTGGAGATTCCACTCCATTCATTCCCTCACTCATTCATCTTTCCTCATGTGTGTTTTGGCTTGGGAAAGTAAGATGAATTGATGAAGTGAAACCATGGTATTGTTGGTTGTAGATATTACTCATGCAATCCAACCATGAATCGAGTCCTACATGTTTGATATGGAGATTCTGGACTAGATGCACTGGAACCTTGAAAGGAGAAGGACATCCTCAGGGACTGCATGATAGAGAAGGGAGAGGTTCCATTCTCTTGGGTTGTGCAGGCTAGGTAGAAGAGAGTTGGGTACTTGGATTGTTGTGAGTGTTGGGAAGCCTGTGAGAGCTTGAGTGCCAACTAGTTTGGGAAGTCGAGTAACACTCTGGAACTGTCTTTGTGGATTCATAGCCCTGGCTAGGGGGTGACATTATTGTTGATAATTGGAACAATAGTGTCTACGATTGGGTGGAACGTCATTGGTATGCAACCAAACAGTTGTTTATTTCATTAAAGATAAGTGCTCTTTGTTATAGTATTATTTATGTGTATGATTTATTTTTTTGTGTATTTATTTATCGTTGAATTCAATATTTAGAGTATGCATGCTTGTTGGTTATTGTTGTGCATGTTGTATGCTTCATTTATTTTATGTGCAACATCAATCTTGATCAATGCATATGAATATTTCATGCATCCTTGTTATTTAGAGTTAGGACAGGGATCGAATTATTTCCAAAGAAGGGACTGGAAGTTAACGTGCTGGACCTGTGGGTGGTTTGGTATGTTACATTCTATATCATTGAAATTTCTTTGAGTTTCCCCCACCTATTAAGTAAGTCTAAATTAAATATTTATAATTCATTTATCTGATAAAATTTATGTTATTTATCCACACGCATTTGAATAATTGTTCATTAAATTTTGCAAGATCATGATTTGGGATGAAGTTCAGATGCATAAGATATCCCATCGATCCAAAAATGTCTCAAGATCTTCTCAGGATGAAGAGATAGTAGTCAAATGTTTGATTAAAATGGACAGTTTCTTTACCCTGTCAATTGTAACATGCCATCTTCTAGCAACCATCCTAGGTCAATGGTATTACATCATGAACTGGACCTCTTTTATGACACTTCAATCGTATGTGGTTGTCCAAAATATAAGGGTTGAATAATAACCCTCGACATGTCACATTGTCCCATTATACTAATAATCAACTACCCAAAGTTGACGGTCTTATACCTCCCACTACGGTCAAGAATCCAACATGTGATATAGAAATGACATGTAGGAACACTTCCATATGCTCCTTTTTTGAAATGTTGGAAGCCATATCAACTAAGTTTCATCATAAATTGACCAGACCGTCTCCTCCTGTTGAGTCAATGGAGAGTTCTAGTGAGCCAAAGTATGATATCAATACTACCCAAAACATCTCTACTAAGAGATACAAAAAGTTGTATGAGATAAGAGAAAAAATATTCAAGTACACACCAAATTTGGTTCAATTGTTGGAAGGTAGCAATGAATTCCCTCTTTCTATCCATTTATAAATTAAATACCAAACCTGTTACAATTGGGCTTTGTATGGCGTGTGGCCATTTTCCATGCCTATGCCTGATGTTGGAACCAAATTCTCTCTTTGTGATAATAGTTATATGATTGTCAAGTCTAAAATAGATGTTGCACATATTGGGTTGTTTATCCTTTCACATGTATTTGTTCCTCCCAAAAAATCAATAGAACTTATTGTTCGTCCCAAACAATTAGTAGCATTTATTCCATTTTGTGGTCCTCTTTATTGTGAGTCTGATTACTTGAATATTATTAAATGCAAACATAGAATTTTCATGTATAGTATGTGCATGAATGGTTATGTTTCTGGAAACTTTAACATGAGAAACATGTTATATATTGATGGTCATCAACGAACTCATGGGAACATTGCAGGATCCATAAATAGTTGTAGGTACTCTTTATTTAGTGCAAATTATTCTTTTAAGGAACATTCCAATGACAAAGAGTTCTTTATGAAAAGGATTTAGATTTGTTCTGCATGCAATACCTAGTTTGTCTCATGGTGACGATTTTTTAATAAATTATAACATTCATAGACAATCAATTGTTCATTGAAAACACCTTACATTGGGTCTACCTTTAGACGTCCCCTTGGGGCATAAGAAAAAAGATGGTTGAGTAATTGTATTTTTGGATTTTCAATGAAACTAATGTAAATGTATTGTTTAATTCAACATTTGTTTTATAAAGTGAATGGTTGCATGTTACAATCATTACATCAAATATGGTGACTAAGTCTTTGTTTATTTTATTTATTGAGTTTTATGAATTGTTTTTTATATTTTAAATATTAATATAAAATTAATTTAATTTAATATTCTTTTAACCTTAACAAATTAATTATTTTCTTCACTAACCAAATATAACACTTACATTTCCTTATGAGGAGATTCATAAAGTTGGTGGTAGAGAAAAAAATTATAAAGTTATTTAAAGAAAATTGTGTATATTAAAATTTGTTATTATTAATAGGACATTTCATAGTTGAAGTATGTTTGAAATATGACATTTTATCTTTCCAAAATTTTGTGTGGTGATGTTGAAAAATATCATTGTTCTTAGTGATGGGCCTTCATGTGCCTATGATTCGTTGGATAACTTGGGCACAATGAAGGAAAACAATGTTAAACTCATTCATTAACAACAATTAGGAGTAATTTATAAATGAATTATAAAATTAACAAAAATAACAAACAACCCACATACCTTGAAATATAACAAAATATTGAGCATGTCATTTTACCACACTTGTCTACTTACCCATGGTTATTCAAGTAGATCATTTGGATCACTTCTAATACCAATGGTCTCCATTAACTTCTCTTGCTCAAAATAAGGTAGGAAGTAACATTTTATTAGTTCTTCCTTGAAATTCTTTGTAGTTGGAGGTTTATACCAATGTCTAAGTTTGTAAAGTGGTATATAGATTCATCTAGTCTATAATCTTGAAATGCATAACCACCTTTCTTCCATGTTATTTCATCCTTGTTAGATATTCTTCTTTAATAACCATCGACCCAATTGGAAATTTATTTCCTTCGAAGTCCATTAGTGAGACATTGAAGGTCTTCTTTCCCTTTAAGAAACATGCCAACGAAAATTTAGTTCCCCATTCATTACCTTTTGGGGAAACCATTGCATATATGTGCCCTACAAAAACTGGAGTGCCAATGCGTGAATCCACTAAATCAACAAAGTGTATTATATTCATGTTAGTTAATCAAAATTAATCTAATATTCACTTAACCTAGTTATATGAGATCTAGGACATGATCACAATGTGGTAAAATGGTTGATCAGTCCTCCTCCAACTAGGATAATTTAGTAGTTATATATTGACCAATGGGGAGTGATACATGATCTTATCTATCAACCTATTCCATGGATTCACATTCGTCTCATTCACTATTACTACATGGACCAAATTAAAGATCAATGTAACACCATGTTTCGCCATGTTTTGTAATTATGACTTAATATTGTTGTGAGTCACGACATGGAAATATGAAGCTTTACATGCAATGTAAATGTTCGTTTATTTAATGAAAGAAGTTCCAAACAATTGACTTAGGTGTGGAGCACAGGTACAGACCGTGATACCATGAGTGGAAATTGGTGAGAGGATTGGCGGATTACCTTGCTTACCCTAAGAGTTGACCTTCACCTAAAAGAGACTTAGCGCCTTAATTAATTTCAAGTATATTATCTCCCTTTCACCATATCCCAAGAAGTCATATAATGAGGAAAATATTAGAGGTTGAGCAACCATACCCACCTTCATGAAGGTATGAGATGAAAACAATTGTATCAACTAAAGACTGACAGCTAAAAGTACTTGAAAGTATGAACTCATTTTGGGGGATAACCCTCAGAGGATTCTAACAGAAAGAAAGGAGGAGTAACTCTCGAGGGAGGGTTTCGTGCATGAGTTGTGCATGAGATATTAGAGACAAATTTTGGAGGAGTATATTGGTGTCGGATTCGAGCAAAGAAGAAACCAAACCTGACTCGAGCATAAAGGGTCGTAAATGTGATGCTTGTTGGGATAGGAATTAGTGTGGAGAGGGAAGTTAGTGAGGGACTGCAGAGGCGATGAAGGGACTCCCTTATGCAATTATATCTAGCTTGGAAGGAATTTGAGCAATTCTTGGTGGCCCTAGACTTAGTGGGTAGAGGGATTTCTATTGTAGTATGCTAGTGAAGGAGATCAAGGCCTTCACATCTAGCTCAAAAATTTCTGAGAGAAGCTCATTTTTTTCCTGGTGTATCATGGACTAGCATGGGGGTAACCTGTTGTATAGATTTTAAGTGTTGTCGAGCCTACGTTGGGTGGAAATCACTCACCCTCAGTGAGTTTCCTAGCTAGTTTAATGGGTGTAATGCTTATTCCATTTACAATATTTATGTGCTTGTGCAACTGATGGGAATGTATGGAAGTGAGTATAATTTAATAGAAGGAATGAATTTGCATGAATTTATTATTTGCATGCATGGATTCTCTTCATGAAATTAGAAGTAAATAGAAGGAGTATGTGATTATTACTCCTTGAATGTTGAATAATCAAATCTTTGACTTATTTCATAAGCTAAATATGTTGTAATTTCCTATGGTTGGGAACCCATTTCTGGTAACCTGTATGGAATGCCCAAATCGGATAGGTTCCTTGTTTGTTTCAAAAGTCTACAAGATGGGTTATCCTCTTTGAATGCATGTACAAGACTTGCATTTTCTGGTTAGAATATCTAAAAAAGCGTAAGATTTGAGCGAAGAGTTTATTCACTCTAAGAGTATGTGGTTTCTCCACAATATTTCCCATCTTCTAAGTTTTAGTTATAACTAAGCTATGTATAGAGGGTTTGCTCTAAATGGCCTTGGGAATTAAATATTTCATATCCAGGGATGTGTTTCCCTTTTGGTGATTTTATGTAAATGCCTTAGTGCAGAAAATCCTAGCAATTGACATGGTGAATTGACATGGTGGATCCTACGGAAGACCAAAGTCCCCTCTTTGTTTCAAATTTTCTTATGCATGGAATTGGAGAGTCAAACCTAGGAACTGAGATCACGTGGAACTCATGTAACTGGAAGATATAGATAGTCTGGTTTCCCAAGCCTTTGTTAAATTTGTAAAGAAAATCGAACAATTTACCTAATAAGTGTATATTGATGTTTGAGGAAGACATTCTCTAAAAAATAATTATTATTAATATAATTATTAATTATAGGATATAATTGATTATTAACAAGACCTGGCGGACCTGAACTGGATAGGACTCCAGACGATTCTTTTCTTTCGAAAATAATTGATGTATTTAACGTGGACACAACATGGACAAGAGAATTACAACAACTCCCCCACTGAATTTACGGAACAAAACTTCATATTTTTGGTAGTTCAAGTTTGCTACGTTAGAGTCGGATACGCGCCCATGTGGTGTGCTGAGGAATAGCTTTTTCAGCAGGCTTTCGCTTCAGTCCAACAACAGAAGCATGTGGACGCTGTAGACTCTGATACGCCGCCATGTGGAGTTGTTGTAATTCTCTTGGCCATGTTGTGTCCACGTTAAATACATCAATTATTTTCGAAAGAAAAGAATCGTCTGGAGTCCTATCCAGTTCAGGTCCGCCGGTCCTTGTCAATTCAGAACCCAGGTCATTCCATTCATCTAAAGCTATGGAATAAAATGCGCCTCTGATAACGGGCAAGCAAGTGGGCGATTTAACGATTGAATTTAGTCCCAGCATCATGATTTGACAGAGTTATATGAGATAAAACATAAACTCAGCATTTCAAGATCCTCATTTCAGATCCAAACAAAGAAGTCCTCCACCTCTGGTTCATTATTGCTTCATATCCTCATATTTTTCAAAGAGATCGATGGGACTGGTAAACAGCATTGCAATGATCTCATTGTTGACATTCATCTGGTTATTACGTGGAGCTAATGGATATGGCGACTAGGAATCACCTCATGCCACATTTTACGGTGGCAATGATGCATCTGGGACAATGGGAGGGGCGTGCGGATACGAGAATCTATACAGCCAATATTACGGAACCGATATTGTTGCTCTTAGCATTTCTCTGTTCAAACAACAGGCTCAGCTGCGGAGCCTGCTACGAAATGAAATGTTAGTGTTTGCCCGAGACTATGACCATCACAGCCACAAACTTCTGCCCTCCAAACAACGCTATCCCCAACGACATCAGTGGATGGTGCAATCCACCATTGCAGCACTTTGACATGGCCGAACCCGCCTTTGAAAAGATTGCCAAGTACAAGAGTGTGAATAAGATTGCCAAGTACAAGAGTGTGAATAAGACTTGCAGCTTAGTCTTTCCTACGCCATACGAGGTGGCTAGGTGTGAATAAGACTACTGGGAGAGGAGAAACATCACAACATGGCCATGGAGACTATGGCAGTGGTTGTGTGCCACTGGACAATAGTTGTGTACTACTATGACATGGAAACAATTGTGTACTATTGGACGACATTGCAGTAGTCGTGTGCTACTGGTTGATTGCAACATAGTCATAAAGAATGTGGCTGATGATTTGATCTACCGATAGCATGGTAGTAGCAGTATGCTACTAGTTGATTGCATAGTAATCAGTGGATTACTAGATGAAGGAACCAAGACATTGGTTTCATGAGGAAACCTCGATATGTCTTGGGGGACATTGGTTCCATGAGGGAACCTTGACATGTCCTAGAGATGGTTGAGGCAGGGATCAAGAGGGAGTACACCATTCCTCACAACCCTCAACAAAATGGGGTCCCAGAGAGGAAGAATAGATCTATTGTTGAGATAGTCAAGGCGATGATTCGTGATCAACATTTATCTATGTTTCTATGGGAAGAAGCATTCATGACTCTGATGTATGTTCAGAACAAAATTCCTTGAGGAACATGACTCCTGAGGAGGCCTTCACCAGAGTTAAGCTTGAGGTTGGACACTTCAGGATATTTGGGTGTTCAGTATACATTTATGGTGTACAGTGAGTCGTTGAAGGAATATTGGATCTTCATTCTTGGTCAGATACAGATTGAGTAAGAGACAGAAAGAGATGGTACATTCCGAGAGAGCAAGATACCTCAGAGATATTCGTGCTATGCCGCAACTATGAGCTGCATCATTGATTATGAGACTTCATGTTATGAGGAGGCATCTAGTATGGAGAGATGCCATGATGGAGGAGTATCAATCCATCATGAAGAATTATGTGTGGTATATTGTTCCGAGACCTGAAAGGAAGTCTGTAGTGACTTCCAAATGGATCTATAAGATCAAACATACAACTGACGGAAGCATCAAGAAGCACAAAGCAAGTTTTGTTGCTAGACGATTCTCTCGGGTGGAAGGAATAGATTATGAGAAGACATTTGCTCATGTTGCTCGATACACTTCTATTCAAATGATTATTTCCCTCGTAGCATCCATGGGTTGGAAACTACATCAGATGGATGTGAAGACAACCTTTCTCAATGGAGAGATTGGGGAAGAAATATACATCGAGCAACCAAATGGTTTCGTCATACATGAGAAGGAGTCTCATGTGTGTAGGTTGAAGAAGGCCCTGTATGGACTCAAGCAGGCACCTTGAGCTAGGTATGCGAGGATTGATGGACACCTGATGAGTTTGGGCTTCATCAAAAATGTTGTTGATCCCACTCTGTACTACAAAACTGTTAATGGTGAGACCTTGATTTTGGTCCTCTACATTGATGATTTATTCCTCACAGGTACATAGAGATTTATTATTGAATGAAAGTATTTGTTGGCCTTTGAGTTCGAGATGGAGGACTTTGGTATGACTCACTACTTCTTGGGACTAGCGGTGTGGCCAAGAACTGATGATATCTTCACAAGTTAGGGGAAGTACACAGTTGAGATATTGAAGAAGTTTGAGATACTGAACTTCAAGCCCGTGGCTATACCAATGATGACGAATCTAAAGAAACTAAGTGTGTCTTCTTCCGATTTTTGACGAAATTGATCTGACTCTGTACAGACAGTTAGTTGGATAACTGATGTATCTGGTTAACACCAGACCAAATATTTGCTATGCAGTGAGTGCACTTAGCCAGTTTATAAGTCAGTTGAGATAGACACACTAGATTGTTGTGAAACATGTGTTGATATACTTGCGAGGCACAGTTCAACATGGTTTGAGATATACTTCCAGTATTGATATGATATGGCAGGAATATATTGACTCTGATTGGGCAGGGAGCGCATTGGACAGAAATAGCACTTTCAGGTGTTGCTTTACTTTGGGATCTTTTATGGTTTCCTGGTGTAGCAGGAAATGAACTTTTGTGGTGTTGAGCACAATAGAAGCATAATACATTGCATTAAGTATGACAGCCCGTGAAGCAGTGTGGCTTCACAAGCTCCTTGTAGATCTATCTGAACATGTGTTGGATTCCACCATTATTCATTATGGTAACCAAAGTTGTGTGAAGATCTCTGATAATGCAATGTTTCATGACAAATTGAACCACATTGAGATCAAGTACCATTTCATCCGAGACATGGTGCAGAGGAAGGAAGTATTGGTGCAGTACCTTCCTACAAATGAGCAGGTTGTTGATGTTCTTACCAAAACAAGATGAAGTTTAAGTACTTCCGTGACAGACTTGGCGTGGCAGAGAATGCCTCCCTCACTGAGAGGGAGTGTTGATGTTTGCAGCTTCCTGAGACATTCTCTAGATCGTACTCCTCTGTGACTGAGTTGATTTGATTTGTGATGACACTTATCTGAGAAGGGATAAGTGGGGCATTTATCCGAGAAGGGATAAATGTGGTTGGGATTATAACCCAACGTCCCATGTGGAGAGCACATGAGGACATGTCAAGGGAGTTAACCCTTGACGTCATACACTATGGCAGTTGACCCTAGTGTTTCTAGAGGGTGTAGCCTCTAGAAGTCCACATGGAGTGCCATGTGTGACAAACTTTCTCCAGATCGTACTCCTCTGTGAATTGAGTTGAGTTGATCTGTGAGGACACTTATCTGAGAAGGGATAAGTGGAACACTTATTCAAGAAGGAATAAGTACAGTTGGGCTTATAACCCGATGTCTCATGTGGAGAACACATGAGGACATGTCAAGGGAGTTGACCCTTGATGTCATACACTATGGGAGTTGACCCTAGTGTTTCTAGAGGGTGTAGCCTCTAGAAGTCCACATGGAGTGCCATGTGTGATAAACTTTCTCCAGATCGTACTTTGAATTGAGTTGATCTGTGAGGACACTTATTCGAGAAGGGATAAGTAGAACACTTCTTCGAGAAAGAATAAGTACATTTGGGCTTATAGCTCATCGTCCCATGTTCAAAGAACATGAGGAGATGTCAAGGGAGTTGACCCTTGATGTCTCACACTATGGGGAGTTGACCCTAAGTGTTCCTAGAGGGAGTAGCCTCTAGAAGTCCACCTAGGAGTGCCATATGTGACAAATATTTTACTACTATGGTGGTTTTGTACCACTGGTGGAGACTGCGTGTCTCTGGACAATAGTTATGTAATACTATGGAAATATACCTCCCTAGCTAAGAGGGCGTGTTGATGTTTCAACATTGGGCATAACTTCTCCTACATTGGGCTGCAAACCAAGGGAGATAGGATACATTTATCACAAAGGTGCACTTGTGATAAATGGGCCCAGACATAGTCCTTCCTTGATCATGACAAGGAATAATATGGACTCAAGGTGCTTGAAGTGCTTTCCACGTGTCAGTTAGCATCAAGCCGACATTCACTCATAGGTGTGTGCCTGTGGTGAAAGATCTTGGTGTAGTCTTAGTCCTAGTCATGGTGATTTGACAAGGAATGATAAAGACTCAAGATGTTATATGATTTTACATGTAGACCCAAAGTGAGCCTAATCTTAGAGAGATTTAATTGGCTCGGAGGGAGAGCCGCAGAAGGAGTTTCTCCTCAGTTCAGGTGGGAGAGAGATGTCTCCCAACACTGACAGACAAGTGTCATGAGTCTAGGTTGAAGTTTGTATACTTCAAAGACAAGAGTGGCACATTGCAGAATGTCTCCCTCGTTGAGAGGGAGTGTTGATGTTTAGACAACATCAGGAAGACATTCTCTAAAGATAATAATTAATAATATAATTATTAATTGATTATTAACTAAAGTATATAATAAGTAAATAATAATAACAAATAGTTATTGATTATTCAAGGGACACATCCTTCCATGGATGGTCACCTTATGTTCCCTATATGTGGAACACTCATCATTGTAATAAATCATTGAATATTGATATCATCTCATATGAAAAACAACAGTATCAAGGATAGATCCAAACTGTACGTTGGGCATGAGATTGCATCTTGACCATTCGTTGGGGATCGTGGGACAGAAGGAGGCTCATGGGAGTATAATCCACAGGATAAATCCATTAAGTCCAATCTGATAGCCTTGTGGGTTGTAGACTTCGGGAAGAACTAGGGTCTCAATAGTATGACATCTTGATGAATGAAATCATGAGAGTGACCCCGAATGCATGAGATTCGTCGATCAACAAGAGATTAGATATGGGTTGTCAGATCTGTCAGGTCCAGTGGAATTTTAAAGGTTGTGCATTTTGGAGAGTCGTGGTAATCTGGACAGGGTAACATCACAATGCAGAGTGCCTTGAAATATTTAGAAGTCCGTAACTTTATAACCAAAGCTCGGACTTGAGTGCAGTTATAATCATTTGAATTCTCTTGAGAAGCGAAACTATAGTATGGGCTCGGGGTAGAGAAACAATTCATGAATAGAAAGAGAAGTTAGGAGGAAGAAAAGATAAAATATGTACATCCCACAAACCCTAAAGAGGTTAGGGGGTGGGGTGTGTTACAGTCATCTTGTCATTATCATACTCAATAATGGTAGTCAAAAGGACATCATATCCCATGACTTAACGTAGCATATACAACTTCCCACAACTCCTCATCCATCTCCATATCATCCCCACTAGGTATAACAACAATGTACGTGTTTACAAATTAATAATTAATGTGGAATAATGTTTTCCATTGGACTGTTCTAAGACACCATCAATTGCGATGTTTCTCCACTCGATTGTTCTAATCTAATTCTAGACCTCCCATACCAATGAAAATGTAAGGATCTCTACAATGTCCCACATAATACCTATAATATTTTCAAAGACAATAAAACATATCAATTAACTATTGCTTATATTTCTCTTTCCCACCCTAATATAGTCCAAAAATTCATCCTACATAAATTTTTCTCCCTAGAAACTGCTCCCACACCACCAGTTACCTCGTAGTTTATTTCTCATAGTACTCATCCAAATCCATCCTCTCTACCCCTATCCTATAACTCTCTAACTATTCAACCTCCATGACAATTTCTCCATGTTCAAGCCCTCCTACTCACTACAACTATAGTGATTTAAATTTCTCCATTTTCAAACAACAACAACAACCCAACAATAGGATTTAAATATTATTTCGCAGCATGGACGATGGGGCCAGCCTCCAATACAGGTGAATTCTTTTGTCTCTAAAACCCCTTTTATATATTTTTTTYGCCTTGGTGTGACGACGAGCATTTTATCACAAACACCATTGCATTTTTGGTAGACGAGCTCAACCTAGGGCTTCATGGCATAATGCAAATATGCTCTGCTTCGAGTCCACAGCTAGCCCAGGTTAGATTCCCAGCTTATTCGTGTATGTGCTTTACTTGAGAATCAACAAAGCTAGCCCATTTTTTCTCGCTCTGGCCAAAATTTTGGTGGGTTCTATAAAGTTTTGATTTCAGTCTGGTCAAAATTAATTTGGGTGGTTTGTGTAAAGATTTTTCTATTGGGTGGTTTATGTTAGTGAATGAAAACAATAAATGATGAAAATGAAATCTGATCACTTTTGAATGGGAAAATGTTAGAGATAATGCTTTCATTAATGTTGTGTACTAAGTCTAGGGATTTGGTTT
>ML782524.1:50946-65776 GCA_009831015.1 Picea engelmannii | reverse complement strand
TTTATGGCATGAGACAACGCGCAGTATGGGTCTAGCTTACTGATCAATATGCACAATAAAAAAGGTTAAATCCATCTCATATTTCTTTCATTCTTTTTTTTTTTTCTCCACTGATAAAAACCCATACTTGAGGAGCATAGTTATTTTTAGCATGGAAAATTGTTATACTTAAAAATTAAATAAAATTAATTATATCTATCTATCTATCTATCTATCTATCTATCTATCTATCTATCTATCTATCTATCTATCTATCTATATATATATATATATATATATATATTTGTCAAGTGGTTGTAGTTCAAATTGTTGGGGTGGGCAATTTTATAAATATTTTGAAATTGAGATATTATTTGGGTATAGACTAAAGTTCTTTTCATCTACAACCTTCTTATTGTCACAAAGGTGATACATTCTTTCATTCCATTTGACCAAAGCCTAGTTTCTATGGAACTAATGAAAATTTGTTCTTATCTTAGCAATGCTTATTTTTTTCTTTACACTTATTAAAATCTAGAGATAATCCTGATCTTCTAGATTAGAGTTGATTACATCCTTATAATACCTTAATTTTCTTTTGCATCTTCATGTCATCAGTGGCTTAAGAGCAATCCTCTTGTATTCCATAGAAAATAGCAATTTATTGTGAATAATAATAATAAAATTAATATTATTTATATTAAAAATATTTAATATTTTTTATAAATTTAAATATATAATAAATCAAAATATCACTAAAATAAAAACAAAATATAATTTGTTGATATTTGATGAGATTGTTGAACCTCACTTACTGGGTTAGTCCCTTAATCATAGAAATTGAGAAAAATAAATAAATAAATAAAATATTATTTTTTTTAATCTTTTAAATTAAAATAAAATATATGGTGATTTAATTTTTAAAATATGGTGATTTAGAAGAGTTTCAATTATAGTTGAGTATATAAATAAATTTTTAAAATAACTTAAGTAATTTATTTATTTGATTATTTCAATTTTATTTGTTTACATAATGAGTGTACACTAGAAGTGTTGAATGTTTTGAAATTTTATACATAATTTATCTAAGATAAAATTAAGTAACAAAGTAATTCTTTATTTTTCTTAAGTTTCCATATATCAATTTAGTAAATCTTAGTCATCATCATAATTGTCATCATTAACAATAACATTAATATCAAAAATTATATTATAAATATATAATAATTATAATAAATTTAAATATTTAATAATAAAACATTAAAATATTAATTGTGTAATATTATTAACATTATTTAAATAATAGTGATTAATATCCATTACAATATTTAATTAATAATAATAATATTTTATATAAATAAAAAATAAAATTATTTATCTTTAAAAATCATGATGAAAACTTTTTGTTTTATTAAATTATAAAATTAATTATTTTAATGTTGTATTTATTTTTTTTATATTTTTTTTTTATGATTAATGTGTTTCATAATAATTTTAAAAAACTTATGATTTAAACTTCGTTTCTATTTTATTGTACTTTGATTTATAATACAAATAATAATTTTAAAGGACTTATTATTTTAAATTTGGTTTCTATTTTAGTGTACTTTGATTTATAATACAAATAACAATAATTTTAGGAAATTTGAAAATGTGAAACAAAATCACAATCTTATATTTTTTTTTCTAATTTGAAATTTTATTAATTATTTTAAAAGTAATTATAAAATTTTTATTACAAATAAATTTTTATTTTTAAACAAAAAAAAATCTATTATATAATATGTATCTTTAACATTTATTTTTTAAATCTTTTAATTTTCAAATTTATATAATTTTTTTATTTAATTACTTTTAATACCATAATAAATTTTTTACATGTCAAAACAAAACTTATTATTTTTAATACCATAATAAATTGTTCACATGTCAAAACAAAACTTCCCCTTGATATTTGGACACCCATAAAAACAAAACGATACGCTCCTTCCCCTTGATCTTTGTACAACCATAAAACAAAACGATACGCTCCTTAGTGTTTCAAGATCATTAGCATTTCTTCGTGTCAAATCCCGAGTCAATCACTATCTTTTCTCACATGGTGCTTTACCTTCCCTTACCTAAGTGTACTTCCCTTACATAAGTGTTTCCCTTACATAAGTGTACTGTTGATTTTTTATTTTTTTTCACTTTTTTTCACGAGAAAATAAGAGTTGCCTTGCTATTCAATTTTTGAATCAAAGGCAACTTTCCAATACATATAGGCTCGAAGCCATTACAACATACTCATTATGAGATTTTGTTCATGTCATTATGAGAATTGAATCCGGGTGGGGAGGATAACAATCATTCCTTACAACCATCCAAGCTACACCCAATTGACAAGTGTACGGTTAATTTAAGTGATATAATGATTTTGTATTCAATATTTTCTTTTCGAATATATGGATTTAATGGCTAAGAAAAGGCCAACATTTATGTACCATGCTTTTCTATTTTGTTTGTTATATATCTAATCAGTAAGTCAATGATGGGTACTATTTATTCTACATTTATTATGAGTGTACAATCCATTTAAGTAGTATAATGATGATCTATTGAATCATATCTTTTGGAATATATGGATTTAATGATGAAGAAAAGGTCAATAACATTCATCACATCACATTTTTTTCATCTTGTTTGTTGAATGGTGAATAGTATGTATTCAATGGACAATATGGAAAGAGAATAGTTTAATGATTGACTTAGTGCATGGTATATAGAAATAACATATGTTTCTCATTAAAAGTTCAGCTTGAATCAACATTTTTATTATTTAAAAAAATGTGCTTCTCATTGAAAGTTCAATTAAAATAAGCATAAAATGTAACATGCATAACAATTTTATTATTTCAGAAAATATGTTTTCTTTGAATTTTAAGTGTTATTATTGCACAATATTAATATTTTATTATTTAAATGTGTTTTCATTGAATGTTAAGTGTTATTATTTCACATAAGTAGGAAAAGTTGGAATACTTACAATTTTTTAGATATTGATAGTAAAAATTCTGTCGGGGGCATTCTCACCTTGTGGAACCCTCAAAAAGTTGACCTGATCTTGGAAAAAACTACAAGTTATTATTTATCAATGGATTTGCAAGTTATAGGGACTCCAGACAAGGTCATGTTCACTAATGTATATGGCCCCCAACTTCTAGATGATAAGAATAGAATGATGACAACCTTAGAAAACCTCAGAGACGGAAATATGAATTCTCACTAGATTTTAGTAGGATATTTCAACATAATTGTTACCCTTGCTGAGAAGAAAGGGGGAGTTCAAAGATTGGATAGATATGTTGAGGTATTCTCAGTGTTTATAGAAAAAAAAAACTAGTAGATATCAGAACTAGTAATGGACTTTTTACTTGGAATAAGAAGAGATCCTTGCATAACCAAGTAACATCGAGATTAGATAGATTTTTAATCTCAGAATATATTTTAACGTAAGGAATTGACATGGAAGGAAATATCCTTCCTTGGGGGGGCTCATATCATTGGCCAGTTATGTTAGAGGAAAACTTCCAAGGGACCCCAAAAACTAGACCATTCTATTTTGAGAGTTTGTGGACAGAGCACCCAACCTTCAAGGAGAATATCAAGCTATGGTGGAAAGAGGACATCCAAGAACAGAGGACAAAAATGTTTAGACTTCATGGCAGATTGAAACATGTAAAGAAAAAATTAAAACAATGGAATGTTTAGACTTCATGGGTAGAGAACCCAATAAATATCGATCAAAGGCTATACAAAGAATTATGAGGAATATTCCTAGATTATTTATAGAGGAACGTAATCGAAATTTAAGAAAACCAATCTCACCAGAGGAGGTTGACCAAGTTGTTCAAGAGACGCCAAATGGAAAGGCCCTGGGACCTGATGGCTTCACAGTGGACTTCTTCAAATCCTATTGGGATGTGGTAAAACAAGATATCTATGGTATAGTGGAGGATTCAAGACACTCTTCTTCTATTCTTAAAGATCTGAATTCAACTTTCATCACCTTGATCCCCAAAGAAAATGAAGCTAGAACTCCAGATTGATTTAGACCGATAGCTCTTTGCAATGTGGTGTACAATATAATCTCCAAGGCTATAGCAAATAGACTTAAACCCCTCCTACCCATTTTGATCTCAAATGAACAGTTTGGCTTTGTGGAAGGCATGCAAATATTAGACAACATTATTCAAGCTCATGAAATAATCCACTCCTTGAAAAGTAGGAAAAAAGTAGGCATGATAATACAATTGGATTTTTCCAAAGCATATGATAAGCCCAACTAGCATTATATGGAAAAAAACATGGAAGCCTATGGATTTGATAATCATTGAATAAAATGGGTAATGACTCTGGTGTCCATGACTAGCTTCTCAATATTGGTTAATGGATCCCCTGCAAAACCTTTCTACCTATCCAGGGATCTTCGACGAGGGGATCCCTTATCCCCTTTCTTGTTCATACTCATGATGGAAGGTTTGAGTAGATATATCAAAGATGCAACCACTGAAGGAACTATAAAAGGTCTTCAACTGTATGAAGACAACCCCACAACAACTCATCATCAATTTGTTGATGACACAATGCTACATGAAATTTCGACAGTCAAAGAGGAAACAAATTACAAGGAAATATTAGTGTACTTTGGAGAAGCTTCTAGAACATAAACAAATCACTCCAAGTCCATGATTTACTTTTTTAACATGAACATTGTTGTACAAAGGAACCTATCCATCATCTTGGGTTTTAAGAGGAAGACCCTCCCTACCAAGTATTTGGGAGTGCCTCTAATGGATCAGGTAGGTAAGAAATCAACCTAGGAAAGTATTATAAAAAAACTGCAAGATAGAGTTAAAAGATGCACCTACTGAGCCCTAAAATTTACAAGCCGACTATTTCCCATGAAGGCGGTTTTACGAGCAATTCCAATGTATTTACTATCAATTTTTCCAACTCCAGCAAGAATTTTACAAAAAATTAGATCAATACAAAGGAACTTCTTATGAAGAGATGCAGAGGATAAGAAGAAATGGGTGCTTGTGACCTAGGAAAAACTATGTTGGCCAAAAAGCAAAGGTGGTTTAGGTTTGCAAGACCCGTAAACAAAAAACATCGCTTATGGAGAAAATCTTTGGTGGATATGGATCAAATATAGTTCTGCCATATGGGAAAACCCGTGGAAAGAAAAATATGCCTTCAGAAGTATCCCTCGGGACCTTATTCATTTCACAAGTGAAAGGGAGGGTTCGACCATCTAGAATATGTCTTGGAAAAATAAAAAGTGGGTTCAGGATCATAGTTTTTGGGAAATTATTAATGGTCAAACTGCTCGATTTTAGGAGGACACATGGAAGAAGGAACCCCGATTGGAAAACCAAGATAGAGAAGGTATTAAAAAAGAGTTACCCAAACAAGGAAAAGTAAAAAAAAATTGGTGTTGGAAACAAAACAAAGGGACAACATCCCAAAATGGAGAACTTGGGATGCAATTCAAACAGAAGACAGAAATCATAATTCTTTGTTGGTTAAATATTTAGAGGAGGAGCTATGGAAAATAAATATTATGTTCTCTGATGAGGAGGACCAACTTTGATGGGGTAGGAAAGATGGAGGAGAATTCACTATGAATGAAGCCTAATACTATATAGCGGGTCATGATCAGAGAAACACAAAAACCCAATGGGAAAGACTATGGAGTCTCCCACAATAGCCGAAGATAAAATATTTAAATGGATGGTCCTACATAAGAAAATTATAACGTGGGAGAAGCTAGTAAAAAGAGGCATGAATGGCCCCTCAATATCTCACCTTTGCAAATTTCAGGAGGAGAAAACAAACCACCTACTAGATGGTTGCACATATACAACGAAGGTTTGGGATTTGGTATCTATTTTGTACCGACAGGCTGATAGAGTAAAAGATGACATCTGAGCAACTTTGGGGAACTGGAGGGGACACAACACTGAAAATGAAATGGCCAAATTATACTGGGGATTAAATTCAGGGTTAGTTATTTCGGCAATATGGAAGGAAAGAAATAGGAGAATCTTCAACAATGAAGCCCTCCCTTTCACCAAGGTGGTAGATTCTATCAAAAATCAACTCAGGGAGATGGTTTTGAGCAGGAATGTCATTTCTTCAACAAACAATCCTTCTTTCCAAGATCTCCTAGTTATGAAATGTTACAGTTGGATGATTAGAGATTCAACATACTAGTTCATCGCGACCCGCAGGTCCACAATGAAGCCAAATCTTGGACTCTTTCACAAGAAGGTTTCCTAAAATTGAATTTCGACGAAGCGTCAAAAGGAAATCCTTGAAAGGCTCGTGCGGGAGGAGAGATTCGAGACAATGAAGGGACAATAGTTTGTCTTTATGTAGCCATCGTCAGAAACACAACAAATAATGCAGCAGAATTTTTTGGATTGGAATAGGGGTTGGAAATTATGATAACAAAAGGCCATATCAATGTTATAGTTGAAGGAGACTCAACTCTGGTTATAGGAATGATGAGAATATTACAGTGTGGAACCAAAATTTGGTAATTTAATAAAGCATTGGAGCCTAGCTCAAATCCTTCAAAGAATACATAAGCACCTACAAACTCTTTTCTCAATTAAATTCAGGTGGGTGAGAAGGTTTGAAAATGCATTGGTGGATAGTTTAGCCAACAAGGGAGTGAACCAAGAAGTAAAAATGTTGGACGAAGCTTGGACATAGAGTATAGTTAGACAACTCAAAACAGATTGTGAACACCTGGAAACACAAGATCATCGTGGCAGTAACTGAGAAGACAACCACATAGATGGAAATGAGTGCCACACAAATACGGAATGGGACCTAGATGGGATAGGGGAAACAATCCACATGGCATTCAGACCTCATGCGATGATTTGACAGGATGGGGATAGCAAGGAAGGTAGAGGTACAAGATAAAAGCGGGTAGATTTGGAGGCAGTCACAGGCTAGGCAAAGGAAATCATAAGCATAAGAGGTGAGTGAATTTGGGGGACGACCTTAGGTGGAGCACTTCCTCAAAGGATTGGGTCATACATAAAAGGACTAGACACCTTGCTCGCAATAGGGGAAGTGATAGACGAAGTACCAAAGGAAGGGTAATGGCATGAGGAGACATGACCGGTATTCATTTTTCCTGTATAGATCGTATAAAGGGAGGATCATTAAGAGATATAAGGAATCATGCAAGAGGTTTTTATATTCAATTTTTCGTTCTGGTTATCCACACCTCACAGAGATATTTTGATGATTTTAAAGGTAACACAAAGGATAGGAGAAAGAGACAAATTAGTGTTTTGATCCAAGCATGCACCAGAGGTTTAGAGAGAGGAGAGGATAGAAATATGGCACACATGAAATATACCACCAGGAAGGGATGCCCTCTCAGGGACTCCCAACCAGAGAGTTCCCGAAAAAAGACAAGGATTGAGAATGCAACAAGGGATGTTGCTAGGATGCATCAATCCAAAATACCATAGAAAGGAAAATAAGCAGTGGAAAAATGGGAAAATGTACTTAAGGTAGAATGAGAGAGAAAATAAATAAAAAACAAGTTTGCTCAGGAGGCGGACTGGATTATAGATATGGGGACAACTCGCACCTGAGATACTCTTTCTCATAAAACTCTTAAGATGGCATGGAATACAAAGATGTTGATAGTAAAGGTGAAGGCAGATAGCGATAAAACTCGTATGGAGGACCAACAAGAGCTAAAGTCCCTGGTGGAATATATCCAGCATCGAGTTAGCGGGTTGGAGACCATACTGAAGCTGCTGGTAGATATTGAAAAAATCCAACAGAGAGAGAAAGAGAGAGTGGAATCACAATTCAACCTGTACATGTGGTATGCCCACCACATGGACATTACGCCTGCGAATGAGCATGGTTCACAAGCTCAGATCTGGAAGTTCTAGGTGGTGTCTCCCAAGGAAGAAAGAAAAGGACAAGCTGGAGGAGCAGAATGGTCTCAGGTTCTCTAGTTTAAATTTGAAGAACAATTTAGTCAGCTCATACCTAGAGTGTAGGTGTATAAGTCAGTTTGTTCCCCCTTTTCTCTCTATTAGTTTATATGCAGGTTTTTTCAATCTGGAAGGTTGTAATATGTGTATTTTCTATAGCAGTAGTATAGTTATCAAAGTTGTAGCTGACTCAAAAGGATTTTGATTCTAGATAAACATGAAAAAATAGTGATTGTATATAGCTGGTCGGGTTTCCATTTTGGCATACCAGCCATATGTTTGTATGATGTTTTTGAGGACGTAATATAAAATCTTATCCTGAATTACAAAAAAAAAAAGTGTTATTATTTCACAATATTGATATCGCTAAAAAACTATGAATATTTTCCCTCATACAAATATATATCCTAGTATAAAGAGATATTTTATTCTACAAATAGATAAAAAGATTTTATACAATAAATTTAATATATAAATTATTATTTTAAAATTATATTATTATTTATTGTTATTATTTTTATTATTATTATTAATTGTTATGTATTTTTCATTTTTTAAATTCTACAAATTCGTAATCATATGTTATGAATTTGACATCTTTTAATTTATTAACTATGAATTACATTATACAACTTATGAGCAATATCCCAAAATTCCCTAGCTCATATATACTTACCAATAACATAAACAAATTCAAAATTGATTCAATATTCATGCTAAAGGATTGTGTGTTTTTTATTATGTCCTAAGTGTTTATGGTTCTCGTGTTAATGAGATCTTTGTATTAATTGCAAAAAAAAATTGTGAGTAAAACAATTATGAACATTTTGCACCATTAATCCACTTTACTCTGAACTAGAGCATGTCACTACAAGAAAATTTCTTTATATATTAAAAATTTAAAATTAAGTTTAAATATTATAATTGCTTTATATATTTCATAAATTTAAACATGCATGCATAGAGGATTAATTCAAAATATTGGGAGTAATACACATAAGGGTTCAATGTAAGCTGAGGGATTGAGCACCAAAGTATCAATGGTTCATGTTAAGGATCTATTGGAGCAGCTCTAATGATATGTAGTAGACGTACCACATCTATGAGTGTGACTTCTACGGTGGATAGCCAATGCCATATTGTGTTATCTTGAAACCCATTTTGTACCCAATACTAAGGAGTAATCCTCATAGTATTCATATTGTGTATTAGGCCCATAGGACTTATCTCATATGATCAAAGGACATAGATCCCAATTTTAAATATGGCACACCATTTTTTTTTCACATGATGTTATGTGTGTGTGTCTGTGCCCTTGATTGTTTCATGATTATATACATGCATGTTTAAATGTTCTTTAATGCAACAAATGTCAATATAAAACATAATTAACTAATTAATCAATTATATTATTAAACATAAACATATGTAATAAATTCAAAATAATTCTCAATAAATATCAACCATAAATACTTCCTTAGAATTATGGGGTCACGAATGTGATAAAAAATATTCAATTGTGACACTTCCAACTGTGATTCCAAGTGAAAACTGATGCACCAAATTTTAAACATAATGGCTTTCAAAAGTAGCTCTATGGATAAACTATATTTGACAATATTATTAGTCATAAGACCAAGGAAAATTCCACTAAAGTTCACAAGATGGACTTTGGGAGAATAAATCACACAAGTTGTAGAAGTAATATTCTGAGTGTGGAAACTAACACCACCCATGAACCCCACATATAAGGGTGTGTATGACAAAATATGTCAATCAAGCACAAGGCATGATGAGTGAATATTGAAAACCAAAGTGAAAATACCAAATAAAATGAAATTCTAATTACTTATATACAACATGTACAAGGGCATTGCTTGAACATCACTACCTATGCATAATATTCTTAAGATATTCTAAATGTGGCAATTAGAACCATCCATGAATCCCACATATGAGGGTGTTTCTAACAACATGTTTCAATCAAGCACAAGGAATGATGAGTGAAGATTGAAAACTGAAGTGAAAATACAAAATAAAATGAAAATTTAACTACTTATATACAACATGTACAAGGGCATTGCCTGAGCATCACTACCTAGGAATAATAATATTAACATAGAACCCATTATGGGGCTCACATAATACATTCCCATCATAATATTTGAAATCATATGTCCCTTTACTAATGGAACACCTCACTATGTAAGGATCACACCACATGGGTTCAAACTTGTCGTCCCCCATAACATATTTATCATCTTCATAAACAAGAACCAAGTATCCTTTGGAGAAGACTTAAGGGTGGATAATTTTTTATCATATTGGGGCTTAACACATTTTTATGTGCCTTATTCACAGTTACCAACATCTTTATGGTGTTCATCAAGATGTTCTAAGAAAAAAATGTGTTCTTCTTCGACTGTCATGTTAGGTAGGAGCTCAATGGATAGCTTTAACGTGGGAATTTCACACTCAATAGATAGATTTACTTCCACTCAATGAAAAATATGGAATAAGGTGAATCCCATCATGGTTTTTTATTGATGTTCAATTTTTCCTCAAAGATCAAAACAACATTAAATGCCAATTGGTTTTATATTTTTCAATTGCTCTCCAAACTATGGTTTTAAAAACCTTATTGACAACTTCTACTTGCCCATTCACTTGAGGATAGTAGAGGGATGATTGTTCTTGTCGAAACCTCAATTTGGGAACTAATTTCATCATCATTATATATTAACAATGAGTGTGATGATCACTGATGATATCCCTAAGTACAATAAACCTAGCGATGACATTGTTTGAATATGAATAATGTTGTTGTCTCGTCATCATTTGCAAAGGTAGCCATAACTTATTCCCACTTAGTAAAGTATTCTACAACCATTATAATTTATTTATGACCATTCATCAAATTTGGATGACATGTCATAAAATAAAACCCCCATTTGGAAAAGGGGCCAATGGTGAGGATAGGATATAAAGGAGATAGATGACCGTGTATTGTTTTCATAAATTCTTAGACGGGTGGATTTTTTTAACAAGTTCAATGCAATCTTTGAAAATATAATACTATAAACATCCCACACGCAATATCTTATAAGTCATTTCCAACCCAAAAAAATCAGCTCCACAAGCTCCACTATGACAATCATTAAGGACCTTCTTAGCCTCTTCATGAGTGAGGAAACAATGTAAAATGAGAACAACCCCCTTATGTTACAACATAATCAATTATGAGGTAGCTCTTTGTGTGATGGAAAATGTCCTAACATTTGTTGCAAGAGAGGTGAGTCAAGAACCATTGGGTCTGGAGATATACTAAGATGTATCCATACCAAGGGTTAGAAAATGAAATGAGGAACAAGTATTCATCTAGCGAGGACCCATTATCTTAAGGTAATTCTAACATAAGCTTAAAAAAACAAGAGCCTTATTCAATTTTGAAGATGCAAATTCCAATTCAATTTCCTGTAAAATCACAATCCACTTGGAATATTTCTGGTTATTTTTTGGGTCAAGATATGTTGCATTAGTATTTTCCATCACTATTATATGTCGAAGAAGTATGTAATGTTGTAGTCTTTAGAAAACAAGGACTACTAGCAAGGCCAACTTCTCTACATGGGAATACCTTCATTGGAGTCCTCCAAGACCATTTCTTAGATAATACACCACATGTTATTGATGTGAACCGTCTTCTTCAGTCAAAACTATACCAATATTTGATTCAAATTCCACAAGATATAACATGAAGTCTTTATTTTAGTCAGGAAGACTCACTAAAGGTGCAAACATCAAATCCTTTTTCAAGGAATCAAATGACCATTGTTCTTGATTGTCCCATATAATAGAACTCCCTTTTTAAGTAGGTGCATAAAATCTTTGACTACAAGGAAAACACCTTGTAGAGGATGTTTTTAATATTACAAGATTTGGAAAAAAATTCAAAAAAACTTCAACTACAACTTTTGCTATTCAAAGTGAAGGTTTTAATAGATGTTCCATATAACTAAAAAAAAATGGGTGAACAAAGGTTGTAGCAGAGGTTTTTTTTTTTTAGTGTTTGCATTGATAAAACACATCGGTACATTCTTAAGTAACAAGAACCAGTGCACACACAAAAGTTAAAACCATTGGTTATCTTAAAATATTATGAAAAAGTTATGTATTTTAAGTTAAATGAAGTATCGATGATTTTTGTGTTAATGTACACATTAGCCTGTATTATTTTTGTATGCACTAGTATGTATTATTTAGTACACATTGGTGCCTATGTTAACATGTGCACCGAAGGGTAGTAAAATTTTGAATATTTGAGATGAGATGTCTACACCATTCTTTGTTATTAAGCGCTAATGCGTATATATAACGTCCCCTATGTTACGACTAGGAATATCGAAGAAAAAAACAAAGTTGTTTGTATTAGGAAAATTTAAAACGTCATGACATAATTATCAACTTCACATAATCAACACGACAACATAATTAAAAGCATTGCAAGTGACACATCATAGAAATAAACAATGACACAAACCAACGCATTAACATAAATGATAACGACACCTGATCAACGCATAATACTAAATGATAGCGGCGCAATTCAACACAACAAGATCAACTAAAGAAAATATAGATAATGTTCAACCATATCACTAAATAATAAAGAATTACCCTCCCACCCTATCCTGCATGGTTAGGACCTCTAGGACACATAAGAAATATTCAAGCCCAGTATTCATCTCATTGATTTTGACCACTTAAGGTCTCAGGGCGGGCGGCTGTTCTAAGGAACAAGGAGGTGTCTAAATCCCGCTACTCCAATCAAGATGACAATAACTAGCTCAATCAATCAATATTAATCATCAATTATTTATGGTGAAATAGTATTTTAATCACTTAATTCAACATACATCAACATTATTTCAAAGCGTAAAGCAATCTAATACTTAATCCTTTATACGTCAACATTTATTCCATAGCGCAAAGCAATCTAATAACTTAATCATTTATACATCATTCATCAAAAATTCATGGCGCAAGTAATCTAATCATATGACCAATCATAAATCATTCATTAAATTCATGGCGCACTTCACAACAACACTCCTTATAATTTCCTTAATTACATAGTGTAATCTAATACAATTTTTTGATCGCTAAACAATTTCCCAAGCTCTAAACAAAAACTGTAATATTCACCTACGCAATTAATTCAACATAACAATTAAATCATCTAGCAACAAGAATAATGTGCACGCATCTTAAAACTACTTTACCAAGAAGTTATAAACTTGTCCTTTACCGATAAGGTTAAGCGCACAAGGGGTAAGGTAACGGTGCCTAAAGTACTACTTATTTTCTCCAATTGCTCAAATACTCCTTTTAATACAGAGGATGTAACAATTCACATAAAAAGAAGTAGATTTCTTTTGCGCAAGTAACACCATTTTATCAACAAAATAAGAACATAAGTCACCTTGTGTGTGGTACTTGTGTAGTGAAGTAATAAGGCGAACCTGAAAAATATCATTTTTCCATCTGACTCGAAGTTGCGCAACTTGTGCAGCACCTTAAGAGCACTAAATACGCAAGGCGCTTTATGAAATCCATTAAAATTAATGTTAAAACAATAATTAAAAATGTTAAAATTAAATTACTATTAAAAGAAACTTGAATGGAAAGTCTACTCTATTGACTATTTAAAACACCATATTAAGGAAGCAACCCTAACATGTGTCATACAATATCCTTTACACGATACATCCTTCTCAAACATTTATGTTGTGTGGTGCTTTTAGGAACGTCCAAATTATTGATTCGTATATGCAAGGACTCAAGGTAAACCTATAGTCCATATAATACCATAATAGGTCACATAAGTTAAGATCTAGGTAAGAAATTTTTAAGGGAAGATCAAGTATAGCTAAATGTAACAATAAACTAAACAGATTCAAGGATTCAACAACAAAACAAAAATCCCCAAATGTCAACTAAGGATTTCTTATAAGGCGGTCTTATTTGGAACTTCCCAAGTTATTTAAAGCTACACGTGAATATTCCTTCAATTTAACGCGGGTACCATAAAATGGTAAAAAGCCAGTATTTGAGTTGGTTATGGGAGCAAGTGCGAGTACAAGTTCCAATTCTGTCATGAATCTTCTTTTCTGCTCCAATTCTACTAGTAATCGGTGATAAGAATCGGTGATAAGAAAAACAGACCTTCTAAAATCGGTTAATAATCCAATGCTGTGTGTAGTCCACGCAAATTCTGAGGTGATTCTATCGGTTGCTGTTTTTTAAGAATTTGATTCTCAGCGCTTAGAAAAAGGGAGACCTGAATCCTTGGATCTAGGGCGTGCTTATAAATCCGTCTCCATACATGAGAGGTTTTAACCTCAGCGCTTAAGATTCATGAGAGGTTTTAACCTCAGCACTTAAGATTCATGAGGTGTTTTTAACCTCAGGGACTGTGATCAAGGGTGTGCTTATAAATTCATCTCCACAGAGCTCACGCCTGGATATCCGAGTGACTGTGCACCTGAGAAGTCGTTTTAATACAGAAATACTTTTGTGTCCTCGTAGAAGCTCTGGTCATGATCATTACCTAAACGCAGCACAAGAAGTGTCAACCCTTGAAGCATATTTGGATATGTGAGCTTCTGTAATGCCACTGCCTTTGTGTCATGATCTGGTAATTTAATTTCCTTGGATTTCGTCCATTGCTTGGGTTAGAAACCGAGTTTCTCCTATCCTTTGTACACGAAGACCTTTCACCGGGTCTTCTAGGGTTTTCTGGAATAATGACTCCATGATTGTGGATGCCATTG
>ML782524.1:17068-34057 GCA_009831015.1 Picea engelmannii | reverse complement strand
TACATATGATCTTACATGAAGTTATGAATCTTTTGTTATGTTTTATGAATGATATGTTTTTTTATTATGGATAATATAATAAAATTTCTTAGCTCATATGTTTTGAATATGGTCAATATAACAATACTTTTAAGAAACTATTTTTGTTTCATTCAATGTAACTTGTATTTACATTTTTATTGTTAAAATGAAAAAATTATTAAAAAATGGCGTTGAATTTTTAAAGTATATTATGATATTTTCATGGCATTATGTATTACCTTGTCCTTTACATGATGATAACATTTAAAAAGTAAACATTTAAGGGTTGTCCTTATGATTTTGTTTACAGTAATGATGAATTCTTTTACCATATTATAAAAATGTGTCATTTTAATACCCCAATTTTAGAATGGGTGCTACCGGTAGCAGTACTTTTCAATTTGATGGTTGATTTTGAGGTTTTGGTTTTAATGATACCAAGTGATAAAAATACGATTTCAAATGATCTCAAAATTTAATGTTTTGAAAAGAAAAAAAAAAAATCAAAAACATCTTTTTTGTTTTTAGGTGCTAATTTTAAGGTTTTTCTGAGCTACTGTCTAAGTTTTGAAGGCAATGTTTGAAAAATGTTGTAATTTTGACCCCGTTTAAAAAAATGGAGCTACCGGTAGCATCACTTTTTGATTTGGGGGTTGGTTTTGATGTTTTTTATGCAAAAATATGGGTTTTTTGGGCTAGAGTTCTCGTTTTGAGGTCACAATTCTCATTAAGTTGGTAACTATGTTCAAACCAAGAAAACCAACATATTCTATATTCAATCATAGTGATACATTGTTTACAATACAATATAAATATAGGAGCCAATGACATCCAAAACCCTAACCAAATGACTTGGATTATTCAAAAACCCTAATTCCTTAACCGAAAATAGAAAATCATCAACAAAATCCATGTGCCAAAAAACCGCCCAACAATGGACATGAAAATCGAGGTGACACGAAAAATGAGGAAAAATGCAACACGTTTCTTGAGGCAAACAATTTTTCTTGGGGGCGTTGCCCCCCAAACCCCCTACAACCCTCGAAGAGCCCCCCCCTCAAACCCCCATGCATGCTCGATGCAACATAGCAAACACTAGAGCTAGTCATGCAAAGAATATAACACATAGCCAACAAAAACATTGTTACTTTAAGCGACATAACATAATATTGATTATATTTGTCATTTCAAAATACTATGGTGCTCATGATTACAATGCACACTAGTGCTTTACATATAATATATGCATCGTTCCTTTAAATATAATATACTATAATATCCCTCTTGTGAACACATGTTATGAACTTATTATTTGAGGACACTTGTGTGCAAGTGATTCGGTTATAGTACATGATTGCATATTTCGCTTATGGATGTTTATGATGATGTTGATGATTATGATTTGATGTTATTGATGTATGCATATTGATAGATTCTATTGATGATTTTTCTTTGAGTGTGCAGGACACTTGACAAATTGTGGATGTTTAGGGCATCAATGGACCTCCTTGAACTCTAGATTGAGTCAGAGAGTGGATTGTATTAGTTTGAGTATTAATTTATGCATATGTGACATGTAATAGATTATATATTATGATTTTATATATGGATCATTGATAGTGTTTCATTGATAAATGCAGGCTGACGATTTCTTATTAATCTAAATCACATAAGGAGTAAAGGGGCCATGCACATAGACCAAATATTGAGGGAGAGGTGTGGTAACGTTATTGTCACAACCTACTAGCACTCTTGTTGTGGCTCAAATTGCAAGTTAATGATTACCTAGTTTGAGAGGTCAACGATGCCATGAGGGAAGACTAGGAAAATTGTTCACGAAGATTTCTAAGGGGTGCATAGTAAGGCAGGGTCCTTATTCCTCAGAAGCCCTTAGTCTCTCACAAGGTCACCCGAATGGAGTGCTGACTCCAGGGGTTGGAAAACTACCAAAACCAATCAAAGGCAAGTGGCACCCTTGGAGCACAGCGTGCGTCTTGAAGGGCACGCCGTGAAATTACAAATTTGAGTCAAAGGTGAGTGGCACCCTTGGAGCACGAAATGTGTCTTGAAGGGCACGTTGTGTAATTAAAAATTTGAATCAAAGGTGAGTGACACCCTTGGAGTACAATGTGCGTCTTGAAGGGCATGTCGTGGAAATAAAACTTGAATCAATGAACCTAGGTGGCCTAGGAAAACCTTGAACGAATAATTAAACCCTGTAAAATATTTAATCATTGTTGTCTTTAATTAGTTAATGAATTAAAGATTGAATTAATTAATTGTGAATTCCCCCAAATAAAAATCTAAGACTATGCGGAAATTAAGCCTAAATTGGTAAGAAGACTAAAACTAAATTATTAACTAATTCAAATAGGAATGAGGTAAATCAATTTGAGAAATTAAGAAAAATAAAATAAACCTAATGATTGAGTTAATACTCCTATGTGCAAAAAAATACCAAATGGGATATTAAGGTAAGAATGGAATAAAGCTAAAGGAATGGGTATGCATAGAAAGGAATCTAGAGTCTAGTTAACACTATTCTAACTAGGAGAAGATTCTTATTTTAACTCAACTCAGATTTAGTAAGGCGTCAGTCATTAATTGGAAATAAGGGGAATAAAGAGACAACTAAGAGTGATTTAAGAAGCGCTTTTAGGAAGGGTGAGGGAAATTGAATTTTATGAAAACAATTTATGGATTTTTTTTGTGAAACTTATGGTGAGGGTGACAAGTGTACGGGGGGAATAATTCTAAATTATTTAATTAAAAAATGAATTAATTGTGAAAGTGAGAATGTGTCATTAAGGAAATTCTATAAAAAAATGGAAAAAGATGAGAGAGGGATTAGATCGAGATGGATAAAGTTATGCTGCTAAATTTTTCACTCGTTTTACTTGCGAGAGTTGGGATACCCAGTTTGAGAGAGAGTGGTGGCTCTACGTTGCGATTTCTGATTTTGTGTGCATGGCCCCTTTGCGGCTCAGGGGCTAAGGCTCAGGGGCTAAGGGGGAAGAAGAGTACCCTTAGCATTGGTTGGGAGATACAGGTGAAGTCTCTTGATTAGCAAGAGAAGGAGGGTGTGGCCCAAAATTGTCTCGGTGAGATGCTCGTCTCCAACAATTTGATCTTCGGACTGGTAATTTTATTTGTTATTTAAAATTATTAAGTTTATAATTGATTCTGGTTGAAGGGTAAAACTTATTTCTGTGTATATATACCCAATGGAAGATTGGTGAAACTTATTTCTGTGTATATGTGGCCAATGGAAGATTGTTGGGTTGATAGCATTCATTTCATTTCAAAAAAAAATTGTCTTAAGAATGTATTGTCAATATGAATCGTTGAGCAATTTATATATATCAAGGGTCTGTCGCGCAAGCTGCCGAGTGGAGGATCATCCTCATATAAGGACAATCTTCGGGTCATGGTTTTAGATTTGTGAAATTGTATGGATATCAGCATGGTATGTGGTACGCTGAGACATGTATGGAGTAGTAATTTTGGTAGTGAGGTATTTTTGTCATTGTAAATATATTATAAGTCATTGCGAATGGATAAATTTCACTTTTATAATGATGCATTGATCAGATTGAGCTTCCGCATATAAATGTACCAAGTTCGTTTCGTTGGTTGGCATCTTGGATCTTAATGCTAATATTTGGATCCGATTAACGTAAAAATTGTATACAGAACTGTTCCTCTTCTGGCATAGAAATGTTTCAGAACAACCGTTCATCCATTAAGATCTATTGCACGATGTCGGAGCACTGATTACATATTCACTCTCCCCCAGGTTGTATTCACTTGCATCTTCTGCAGGTCTACATTACTAGACTAGCGTTTTATCCCTTCAATTGATTTAAATTTACAAAATACATTACCCAAACAATACATATATCCAATGGCATCCACAATCATGGAGTCATTATTCCAGAAAACCCTAGAAGACCCGGTGAAAGGTCTTCGTGTACAAAGGATAGGAGAAACTCGGTTTCTAACCCAAGCAATGGACGAAATCCAAGGAAATTAAATTACCAGATCATGACACAAAGGCAGTGGCATTACAGAAGCTCACATATCCAAATATGCTTCAAGGGTTGACACTTCTTGTGCTGCGTTTAGGTAATGATCATGACCAGAGCTTCTACGAGGACACAAAAGTATTTCTGTATTAAAACGACTTCTCAGGTGCACAGTCACTCGGATATCCAGGCGTGAGCTCTGTGGAGATGAATTTATAAGCACACCCTTGATCACAGTCCCTGAGGTTAAAAACACCTCATGAATCTTAAGCGCTGAGGTTAAAACCTCTCATGAATGGAGACAGATTTATAAGCACGCCCTAGATCCAAGGATTCAGGTCTCCCTTTTTCTAAGCGCTGGGAAACAAATTCTTAAAAAACAACAACCGATAGAATCACCTCCGAATTTGCGTGGACTACACACAGGATTGGATTATTAACCGATTTTAGAAGGTCTGTTTTTCTTAAATCATTCTGGAATCCGATTCTTACCACCGATTACTAGTAGAATTGGAGCAGAAAAGAAGATTCATGACAGTTCCCAGAGACAGACTTGTACTACGCACTTGCTCCCATAACCAACTCAAATACTGGCTTTTTACCATTTTATGGTACCCGCGTTAAAGAGAAGGAACTCTCACCGGTAGTTTAAATTGAAGAAATATTCACATGTAGCTTTAAATAACTTGGGAAGTTCCAAATAAGACCGCCTTATAAGAAATCCTTAGTTGACATTTGGGGATTTTTGTTTTGTTGTTGAACCCTTCTTAATTCTTAACTGTGTCTGAGACATCCTCGAATCTGTTTAGTTTATTGTTACATTTAGCTATACTTGATCTTCCCTTAAAAATTTCTTACCTAGATCTTAACTTGATGTGACCTATTATGGTATTATATGGACTATAGGTTTAGCTTGAGTCCTTGCATATACGAATCAATAATTTGGACGTTCCTAAAAGTACCACACAACATAAATGTTTGAGAAGGATGTCTTAGTATCTTGTAAAGGATATTGTATAACACATGTTAGGGTTGCTTCCTTAATATGATGTTTTAAACAGTAAATAGAGTAGACTTTCCATTCAAGTTTCTTTTAATAGTGATTTAATTTTAACATTTTTGACTATTGTCTTAACATTAATCTTAATGGATTTCATAAAGTGCCTTGCGCATTTAGTGCTCTTAAGGTGTTGCACAAGTTGCGTAACTTCGAGTCAGATAGAAAAACGATGTTTTTCAGATTCGCCTTATTACTTCGCTACACAAATACCACACAAAAGTGTGACTTATCTTCTTATTTTGTTGATAAAATGGTGTTACTTGCGCAAAAAAGCTCTACTTATTTTTATGTGAATTGTTACATCCTCTGTATTAAAAGGAGTATTTGCGCAATTGGAGAAAATAAGTAGTACTTTAGGCTCCATTACCTTACCCCTTGCGCCCTTAACCTTATCGGTAAAGGACAAGTTTATAACTTCTTGGTAAAGTAGTTTTAAGGTGCATGAGCATTATTCTTGTTGCTAGATGATTTAATTGTTATGTTGAATTAATTGCGTAGGTGAATATTACAGTGTTTGTTTAGAGCCTGGGAAATTGTTTAGCGATCACAAAATCATAGTAGATTACACTATGTAATTAAGGAAATTATAAGGAGTGTTGTTGTGAAGTGCGCCATGAATTTAATGAATGATTTATGATTCGTCATATGATTAGATTACTTGCGCCATGATTTTTTGATGAATGATGTATAAATGATTAAGTTATTAGATTGTTTTGCGCTATGGAATAAATGTTGACGTATAAAGGATTTAGTATTAGATTGCTTTGCGCTTTGAAATAATGTTGATGTATGTTTAATTAAGTGATTAAAATAATATTGCACCATGAATAATTGATGATTAATATTGATTGATTGAGCTAGTTGATGTCGGCTTGATTGGAGTAGCGGGATTTAGACACCTCCTTGTTCCTCAGAACAGTCGCCTACCCTGAGACCTTAAGTGGTCAAAATCAATTAGATGAATACTGGGCTTGAGTGTTGTTTATGTGTCCTGGAGGTCCTAACCATGCAGGATAGGTTGGGAGGGTAGTTCTTTATTATTTAGTGATATGGTTGAACATTATCTATATCTGCTTCAATTGATCTTGCTGTGTTGAATTGCATTGCTATCATTTAGTATTATGTGTTGATTAGGTGTCATTATCATTTATGTTAATGTGTTTTCTTGTGTTTTTATTTATTTTGATGATGTGTCAGTTGCAATGCTTTTAATTATGTTGTTGTGTTGATTATGTGAGGTTGATAATTATGTCATGATGTTTTAAATTTTCCTAATACAAACAACTTTGTTTTTTTTCTTCGATATTCCTAGTTGTAATAGAGGGGTCGTTATATATACGCATTAGTGCTTAATAACAAAGAATGGTGTAGATATCTCATCTCAAATATTCAAAATTTCACTACCCTTCAGTGCACATGTTAACACAGGCACCAATGCATACTAAATAATACATACTTGTGCATACAAAAATAATACAGACTGATGTGTACATTAACACACAAATCATCGATACTTCATATAACTTAAAATACAAAACTTTTTCATAATATTTTAAGAGCACCAATGGTTTTAACTTTTGTGCGTGCATTGGTGCTTATTACTTAAGAATGTACTGATGTGTTTTATCAATGCAAACACTGGAAAAAAAAAAAAAACCTCTTCTACAACCTCTGTTCACCCAATTTTTTTTAGTTATATGGAACATCTATTAAAACCTTCACTTTGAATAGCGAAGGTTGTAGTAGAGGTTTTTTTGAATTTTTTTCCAAATCTTGTAACATTAAATACATCCTCTACAAGGTGTTTTCCTTGTAGTGAAAGGTTTTATGCACCTACTTAAAAAGGGAGTCCTATTAAATGGAACAATCAAGAACAATGGTCATTTGATTCCTTGAAAAAGGATTTGATGTATGCACCTTTAGTGAGTCTTCCTCACTAAAATAAAGAATTCATGTTATATCTTGTGGAATTTGAATCAAATATTGGTATAGTTTTGACTGAAGAAGACGGTTCACATCAATAGCATGTGGTGTATTATCTAAGAAAAGGTATTGGAGGAATCCAATGAAGGTATTCCCATGTAGAGAAGTTGGCCTTGCTAGTAGTCCTTGTTGTCTAAAGACTACAACATTACATACTTCTTCAGCATACAATAGTGATTGCAAATACTAGTACAATGAAACATATCTTGACCCAACAAATAACCAGAAGTATTCCAAGTGGATTGTGGTTTTACAGGAAATTGAATTGGAATTTGCATCTTCTAAATTGAATAAGGCTCTTGTTTTTTTAAGCTTATGTTAGAGTTACCTTAAGATAATGGGTCCTCGGTAGATGAATACTTGTTCCTCATTTCCTTTTCTAAACCTTGGTATGGATACATCTTAGTATATCTCTAGGCCCAGTGGTTCTTGACTCACCTCTCTTGCAACAAATGTTAGGACATTTTCCATCACACAAAGATCTACCTCATCATCGATTACATTGTATCATAAGGGGGTTGATCTCATTTTACATTGTTTCCTAACTCATGAGGAGGCTAAGAAGGTCCTTAATGATTGTCATAGTGGAGCTTGTGGAAATGATATTTTTGGGTTGGAAATGACCTATAAGATATTGCGCGTGGGATGTTTATAGTATTATATTTTCAAAGATTGTATTGAACTTGTTAAAAAATTCCACCCATCTAAGAATTTATGAAAATAATACACACTCATATAGCTCCTTTATATCCTATCCTCATCATTGGCCCCTTTTCCAAATGGGGGTTTTATTTTATGACATGTCATCCAACTCTGATGAATGGTCATAAATACATTATCATGGTTGTAGACTACTTTACTAAGTGGGAATAAGTCATGGATACCTTTGCAAATGATGACGAGACAACAACATTATTCATATTCAAACAATGTCATCGCTAGGTTTATTGTACTTAGGGATATCATCAGTGATCATCACACTCATTGTTAATATATAATGATGATGAAATTAGTTCCCAAATTGAGGTTTCGACAAGAACACTCATCCCTCTACTATCCTCAAGTGAATGAGCAAGTAGAAGTTTTCAATAAGGTTTTTAAAACCATAGTGCAGAGGGCAATTGAAAAATATAAAACCAATTGGCATTTAATGTTGTTTTGAGCTTTGAGGAAAAATTGAACATCAATAAAAAACCATGAAGGGATTCACCTTATTCCAGATTTTTCATTGAGTGGAAGTAACTCTATCTATTGAGTGTGAAATTCCCACATTAAAGCTAGCCATTGAGCTCCTACCTAACATGGCAGTCGAAGAAGAACACGTTTTTTTCTTAGAACATCTTGATGAACACCATAAAGATGTTGGTAACTGTGAACGAGGCACATAAAAATGTGTTAAGGCCCAATATGATAAAAAAATTATCCACCCTTGAGTCTTCTCCAAAGGATACTTGGTGCTTGTTTATGAACATGATAAATATGTTATGGGGGACGACAAGTTTGAACCCATGTGGTGTGATCCTTACATAGTGAGGTGTTCCCTTAGTAAAGGGACATATGCTTTCAAATATTATGATGGGAATGTATTATGTGATCCCCATAATGGGTTCTATGTTAAGATTATTATTCCTAGGTAGCTATGCTCAGGCAATGCCCTTGTACATGTTGTATATAAGTAGTTAAAGTTTCATTTTATTTTGTATTTTCACTTCAGTTTTCAATCTTCACTCATCATTCCTTGTGATTGATTGGAACATGTTGTTAGAAACACCCTCATATGTGGGATTCATGGATGGTTCTAGTTGCCACATTTAGAATATCTTAAGAATATTATGCCTAGGTAGTGATGTTCAAGCAATGTCCTTGTACATGTTGTATATAAGTAGTTAGAATTTCATTTTATTTTGTATTTTCACTTTGGTTTCAATATTCACTCATCATGCCTTGTGATTGATTGGAAGATGTTTTCATACACACCCTTATATGTGGGGTTCATGGGTGGTGTTAGTTCCACACTCAGAATATTATTTCCACAACTTGTGTGATTTATTCTCCCATAGTCCATCTTGTGAACTTTAGTGGAATTTTCCTTGGTCTTATGACTAACAATATTTCCAAATATAGTTTATCCATAGAGCTACTTTTGAAAGCCATTATGTTTAAAATTTGGTGCATCACTTTTCACTTGGATTCATAGTTGGAAGTGTCACAATTGAATATTTTTTATTACATTCGTGACCCCATAATTCTAAGGAAGTATTTATGGGTAATATTTATTGAGCATTATTTTGAATTTATTACATATGTTTATGTTTAATAATATAATTAATTTATTCCTCGGATGGGGTGCCACGTAGTTATTCGGAGACAAAAGGACTGATGCTAGGACGCATTATTAATGCATCAACCGGTGACCATCCCCTCTGCCATTGAAACGCCATGGATTACTGCAGTCGTTACCAAACGATGAGCCTCCTCGCGCAAGGGAACTGTACCAGCCTCCAACACACTCAGCACCAAGCCTTAATGGCTATGGCGGTCGTGGTAGCCCTCCGTCTTATCACTGGGATTGATAGCATAGAGAGGCATTTGATCATTGCAGTGTTCACTCCACCAGCGCATCCACAATACACTCCACTGGAGCAGAGATTCAAGGCCCCGTTGAAGCTCTGGAGCACAACAGTCCATCCGCTAGGAACCCTGGTCATTCCCAGGGTCTCCACCATGCCCAGGGCACGAGGAAAGCCACGCAGAGGTGCCGCTTGGTACACGGCTGAGTCTCGACGCCAACAACTGAGGAAGTTTGAATAGGCGTTGGCCATAGCGTCCACTCGACGACACAGGAAACCACGAACGCCTCCTATGGCGTACGTGGAGGAAATTTCTTTAGAGGATGCCATGCAGAGCTACCCCAAGCTCCTGTTGTTTATAGTCCCAGATAACTGGAACCCACCTACTGAATTTGGAGAGGAAGACAAGCCTCCGCCTAGGGACATTCAGAAGGATTTCAAAGCCAACAGCCCGAAGGAGCACTTCCCCACCTGTTTTGTTGAAGAAGAGACCCCTCTCGACGCAACCACAGGGACGACGACCCAGTCTCTCAACCGTTCGGAGAAGACAAGCAGAGAAGCAACGAAATCTAGACACCCAGCCTCCGTCGATATCCACTGGCGGGAGCCACCACCCTTTATTGATTCGGGGCACCTCGCACTCATCTTCGAGCTAAGAAGTCTGATGGACGACTAGGTTTTTCGCCTTGCCAAAATTGACCAGCGGCTTGATATGCTCTTCGCGGCCCACTCCAAAAATATACCACAGCGGCAATGCCCAACATGTGCGCAGACGTACGTGCTTCCAGTAGGCTGGCGACAGCAGGGAAACGAGAAGAAGTGCACGGGTAAAACGGTTCAATGATGCTCTCGGTTAGGAGTCCCTTTTCTGTTCTGCATGAAGCTCTAGTTCAGTTAGTTTTTTCAGTTTCCTTACATCTAGCTTATGGCATACAGTTTGAACCTCACAAGTGACAGTCATGGTTTCCTTCGGGCAGGATAGAACCATGTCTATTTTGTTAAAAGAGAAACACTTGGCATAGGATGCCTCGCTGTCTCGATTTCCTGCTTAGGCGGGACAACTGGCGTCACAAACAGTTACTGTATCTTGTTTATGATAATATAATAGGATCCATCTTTTTTACTTATATATATATATATATATATATATATATATATATATATAATTTATTTATTTATTAGTTAATTATGTTTTAGATTGACATGTGTTGCATTAAAGAACATTTAGATATGCATATATATATATATATATATATATATATAATCATGAAAAAATCAAAAGCACACACATACACACATATATAACATCATGTGAAAAAAAAATGGTGTGCCATATATAAAATTGAGATCTATGGCCTTTGATCATATGAGATAAGTCCTATAGACTTAATATACAATATGAATCCTATGAGGACTACTCCTTAGTATTGGGTACAACATAGGTCTCACGATAACAAAATATGGCATTGGCTATCCACCGTAGAAGTCACACTCATATATGTGATACCTCTACCACATATCATTAGAGCTGCTCCGATAGATCCTTAACATGAACCATTGATACCTTGGTGCTCAGTCCCTCCAGCTTACATTGAACCCTTATGTGTACTACTAATATTTCAAATTAATCCTCTATGGATGTTTAAATTTATAAAATATATAAAACAATTATAATATTTAAACTTAATTTTAAAGTTTTAATATATAAATAAATTTTCTTGTAGTGACATGTTCTAGTTCAAAGTAAAGTGGATTAATGTTGCAAAATGTTCATAATTGTTTTACTCACAATTTTTTTGGGCAATTAATACAAACATCTTATTAACACGAGAACCAAAAACACTTAGGACATAATAAAAAACACAACCCTTTAGCATGGATATTGAAGCAATTTTGAATTTGTTTATGTTATTGGTAAGTATAAAAAACACACAACCCTTTAACATGGATATTGAAGCAATTTTGAATTTGTTTATGTTATTGGTAAGTATATATGAGCTAGGGAATTTTGGGATATTGCTCATAAGTTGTATACTATAATTTATTAACTTCATAGTTAATAAATTAGAAGATGTCAAATTCATAACATATGATTATGAATTTGTAGAATTTTAAAAATGAAAAATACATAACAATTAATAATAATAATAACAATAAATAATAATATAATTTTAAAATTATAATTTATATATCAAATTTATTATATAAAATCATCTTATCTATTTGTAGAATAAAATATCTTTTTATATTAGAATATATATATTTGTATGAGGAAAAATATTCATAGTTTTTTAGCGATATCAATATTGTGAAATAATAACACTTTTTTTTTATAATTTAGTATAAGATTTTATATTACGTCCTCGAAAACATCATACAAACATATGGTCACTGGTATGCCAAAATGGAAACCCAACCAGTTGTATACAGTCATTGTTTTTTCATGTTTATCTAGAATCAAAACCCTTCTGAGTCGGCTACAACTTTGATAACTATACTCCTATTATAGAAACTAGACATATTACAACCTTCCAGATTGAAAAAACCTGCATATAATCTACTAGAGAGAAAAAGGGGAACAAACTGACTTATACACCTACACTCTAGGTATGAGCTGACTAAACTGTTCTTCAAATTTAAACTAGAGAACCTGGGACCATTATGCTCCTCCAGCTTGTCCTTTTCTTTCTTCCTTGGGAGACACCACCCAGAAATTTCGGATCTGAGCTTGTGAACCATGGTCATCTGCAGGCATAATGTCCATGTGGTGGACATACCAAAGGTACATGTTGAAGTGTGCTTCCATTCTCTCTTGCTTTCTCTGTTGGATTTTTTCAATATCTACCAGTAGCTTCAGTATGGTCTCCAACCCACTAACTCGATGCTGGATATATTCCACCAGGGACTTTAGCTCTCGTTGGTCCTACATACGAGTTTTCTCGTTGTCTTCCTTCACCTTTCCTATCAACATCTTTGTATTCCACGCCATCTTGAGAGTTTTATGAGAAAGAGTATCTCGGGTGTGAGTTGTCCCCATATCTATAATCTAGTCTGCCTCCTAAGAAACTTTGTTTTCTTCTTTTCTCTCTCATTCTATCTTAAGCTCCTTTTCCCATTATTCCACTACTTATTTTCCTTTATATGGTACCATGGATTGATACATCCTAGCAACATCCCTTGTTGCGTTCTCAATCCTTGTATTTTTTCGGGAACTCTCTGATTGGGAGTCCCTGAGCGAGCTTCCCTTCCTGGTGGTATATTTAATGTGTGCCATATTTCTATCCTCTCCTCTCTCTAAACCTTTGGTGTGTTCTTGGATCAAAACACTAATCTGCCTCTTGCTCCTATCCTCTGTGTTACCTTTAATCTCATCAAAAGATCTCTGTGAGGTGTGGATAACTAGAACGAAAACCTGAATATAAAAACCTCTTGCATGATTCCTTATATATCTTAATGATCCTCCCTTTATACGCTCTATATGGGAAAAATGAATATCGGTCGTGGCTCCTCATGCCATTACCCTTCCTTTGGTACTTCGTCTATCACTTCCCCTATTGTGAGCAAGGTGTCTAGTCCTTTTAGGTATGACCTGATCCTTTGAGGAAGTGCTCTACTTAAGGTCATCCCCCAAATTTACTTGCCTCTTCTACTTATGATTGCCTTTACCCAACCTGTGACTGCCTCCAAATCTACCCTCTTTTATCTTGTAACTCTACCTGCCTTGCTATCCCCATCCCGTCAAATCATCGCATGAGGTCTGAATGCCATGTGGACTGTTTCCCCTATCCCATCTAGGTCCCACTCCAGATTCGTGTGGCACTCATTTCCATCTATGTGGTTGTCTTCTCGGTTACTGCCATGATGATCTTGTGTTTCCAGGTGTTCACAATTTGTTCTGAGTTGTTGATCTAAAAATAGTGGGCTGACTTGTTATGCTATGCAATCACCCTCTACTTCATTAAAATAAACTTTACAGGACCTTGCTCCGTGTGTTAAAATATGCAAGATAAATTATGTGCCAAGTTTATGCATCTTCTTTTAAATTTTCATGTGTGAGGATTTTTTTTTTTAAATGGTTAAATATGTTCTTTAAATCAATACACAACAAATATAACTTGCAGAAAATAAACCATCAAACTCACAAAAATAACAAGATGATAAAGGAGTTCACCCCTCTCTGAGCTACATCTCCTTGAGCCTCCTTCAATGGACTTGGCTCTTTGGGATTAATTTGTCAAAGATTCTTTTACAAGATTTTACTCAACTCCAATGGAAATACTGACTGTACCATTGGGTTCAGAATACATAAAAACCCCATAAATGACTAATAAAACTCTGAAAATGGATCATGGCTCATCCGGGCATGACCTCTTCTACATGTGGCCTTAAGCTTCCTTGAGCTTCTCTGTGGAAAAAACACCTATAAAAGTCCTCAAATGGATATAAAACCTATCCCAAAGTGTTCAAAGCATAATAATTAGCCAAAAATGATTATTCAATCACAGAAAACAAACATGGGCTCATCTTAGCAAGACCTCCAACAATGAGGGCTTCAAGCTCCCTAGAGCTCTCTGAAACTTCAATGGTTAAAAACCTGCAAAAGAAGTCTTCAAATGGATGTGAAAACAGTGCCAATGGATTCAAAACGTCCAAAAAATCCTAGCTGGGTTTTGTCGACACCTCATTTGGCCAAAAAATGAATAAGATAGGCCTCCTGCCATTTTCTTCCTTCAAGCTTGTTGTCTCTGGTTTGCCAAAACGTACCTCTGTGTGGCCAACCTAGCTCACACACTCAAAATCACGCTAAAACCTAGCACACGTGCGTAACCACAAAAATGGTCAAACTGTAGGATGGTTAGGGCATGCCCAGCCCCTAACCGCCAAGGCCGTGGTCATAAGGGTCACCATGTGACCATGCGCTCATAAAAAAAATGGTTAAGATTTTAAACCAACGAAAATACGCCAAGTGTCATACAAATGGTTGGTGGGAAACCATTTGAAAAACCAATCCAACTCCCACACACATTTTACATGGTGGTCATATGTATAAAGCGTGCGACCAGGGGCTAGACTCCATGTGAAATATGCGTGCGTATTCTCTGTATGTATAATGGGTCATATGGTATACAATACAATCGTGGGCTGGGGCTAAGCCCTAGCCCAACCTCGCGCCATACTAAACATTAATCAAATTTAAATAAATTTAAACTCATTCATATAACAAGTAACAATGCGTGGTGTGTTGGCAGGGCAGACTTTGTTAAAGCTTTGGACGGGAGAGGAGGAGGTCCGGGGTTCGATCCCCACAGACTCCATAATATTTTGAACTAACAACCAATTACAATGGTTCCACGTGGCATCCCATGATTAGGCCACGTGGTGCCACACCATTTTCCCATTAAATTCCACGTGTCACAAATTGATTCGACCACGTCTTCCAATGAGTGAATGCCATGTCATCATATGCCACCTCAGTGTTCAGACGTGCCATATCATCGTACGGCCTCTACCACGTCAGCTGTACGGACTGTATGGACTATACAGTCAACCCATTTTTTTTGTTTGCCTGTTTGGCGATTTGAACAGATCGCGATATCTCACTCATCCGACGTTCGTTTGAACCCAAACGAGTTGCGTTGAGATCATGATGAAGAGGGCTATGCACTTGTTCATTTTGAGCTAAATTTTGATCCCTGGTCCAGATTTTGATCACGCCTTCCCACTGAAAGGCTTTTGGACCCACAAAAGCTTATGATTATCTGTCTGAGATTCAATACTCTTCTGTTTTCAAGTTCTATCAACTGATTCTACTTGAAAAGTCTTTTCGACAATCACCTGGATACTTTGACATGCCTTGCACTGCAACTGGTTATGTCCCTCAACCACTGTTCTCTGGCTACTGCTGACCCACTATTCTCTTTGTACTTGGAAGACTGCCAACCTTCCCGCTGAGAATCAAGTCCCTCTTGTGAACTCTTTGGCATCAAAACAATCCGCTCTACAATGGTTGCACAAGCTTTCTTGCGACATCTTGTCACAAGCCAAGAAAACCATCAATCTTGAAAACAAATTTATATAAGATTGAAAATGATGCCAACAAAGTCTTTTTTCTCTTCAAGAAAATGGTCGCATCTTGTACTTCATCAAAGTACATGGCATTTTCCTGCATCTTGGTGTACTCAAAATCAACTTTCAAGCCAACAAACACCATCGACTAAACATAAGTCAAAAAACATGATCGACACAACATAGTCGTCAAGACAACATCGACACAAGTCAAGACTCATTTGAAACATATCAACCTTCCCAAAATGACAAGTCGACATTCATGATACACAATCATGTTATAATCATGAATCATTCATGGTGAACTATCACCAAGTTCACTACTTACACATACACAAAAACAAAGGCATGTGCATGACTCTTCAACTCTCCTTCCAGTACAAACATAAGTACATAAACCCAAAACATGTGGGTACATAAGAGCTGAATATGAAAAATATATATGGATGTAACAAGTGAACATCATACCCCTCTTTTACATCCTCCTGGCGAAGTTGTGCAGCAACAAAAATGCCTTCAAATGAATTGCATTCACATGCAACTTGCATCATACAAGTTGTGATAAACTACTGCAACTTATCATACTCTCAACATAAATGCACACATAAGGCTGAAATGTGCATCTACAATATAAAAATGCAAGCCTTACTTGCTCAAGAAATCTAACCATTTCTTACCAAGCCAACTCAACGGTGACTTTTTCTGCTGAAAATCGTCCTCTTGTGAATCATCTTGACTCACATCGATGATGGAATCTCCTCTTCCATTCTTGCCAATCTCTTTATCCATCTGCTTCTTATGTTGTGGATGAGTGGTTGGATGCAATGTCCAACATTGGTCAATGAGATGACCCCTCTTCTGACAATGAGTGCAAATCTTTTGCATCCTCTTTTCAAGTTGTCTTCACTTATAAAGTTTCCTGAAAGTGGTCATTCTTTTCCAACATTTTGAAACATGATGGTTATATAAACCACAATATGTACATGGATTTTTTCTTCCATTTTTACATGCAAATTTATCATGCTTAACATAATCAAAAGAAATTGAATGATAAGCAGAATTATACCTTGAACATTTACCTTTATCGCCTCTTTGAGGAGGTGAATTTGAAGAGTTAACAACTCTCCTTTGAAGACCAACAATAGTGTTCTTGTCCTCATCGCTGTCACAACTCTTTTGTTTCACACATTTGCATTCATCTTGAACACAAGCTTTGCATGCTGGAGGGATTGAACTTTCAACAAAAGTTCTTGAACTTTCACCT
>ML782523.1:569573-606840 GCA_009831015.1 Picea engelmannii | reverse complement strand
CAGTCAAGCAATGAGTTACCATCCTGATGACTGCCCTCAGAAATACCCATTATCAATAGTGTTGGCACATCCATGAAATCAACACCATCGCCCTCAATAGTAGTGTTGAGTGCAGATTTTGCAGTAGCTAAACGATTGGATTTTTGACCCTGAACGATATCTGATCTTGCCGAACATTGTGGCAAGTGAGTGCATATCTTTATGGGCGAACCCTCTGTCATCTTGTCCTCGGGATTCTTTACCACCTTATTCTTATTGGGAGGTGGCAAATCATCGGCAAAATTAACTTTGGCTTTCTTTCCTCTAATCTTTCTAGCTTCTGCATCATATGTTATTGTTGAGATTTATCATTATTATTTTTATTTTTAAAATTTTATTTTATATATTTTTTATATTATATATGTGACGTCCCCTCGTCCCCCATTTCCCAAAAATCTCTAAAATTTGGGGGTACTCCCACACGTCCCCCTTGTGCGTCCCCCCGCACCCGCGTCCCCCCGTCCCAGAGTCTTGGTGGAACATTGCTCTATTTAGTACAGAGCAAGAAGTCTTTTTTTTGGCTTGACAACAGTAGCCCAAGCTCAAAACCAGTTAACCACAACAAAGCCAATAACAGCCAAAAGGCTTACACTCAGATTCGTGATTGTAATTGTTGAGTTTGTTCCATTGCGGGCAGTAAAAATATAATGCATCGAAATCTGAGCAGAGCATTGAACCAAAACTGGACCGAGAATCAAATTCATTCCACAATAGGCATCCGTGTTGACGAAACGGACAGGCCACAGGCCTACCGTTTACAGATCAAAAGGTGAGCAATATATCACTTGGTAATAAGGGGTTGAGAGGGGTATTTTAATATACCTATATTCAAAGGTAATTGGGGTAAATTTTAATTTACCTATGGATATGGATATAGGGATTTTAGAAGCAAGAGTGAAGAGGAAGCTCAAACCAAGCTAAGCATGATTTGAACAAGCAAAATCATGATGGTTTTTGAAGAAAGTGAGGAGGAAGAATGATGAGGATTAGTAGGTGAAAAGTGTATAATATAATATATTGGAATTGATATACTTGGGCTATAAATAAAATGGGTGAAAAATGGGCTAGTGAAAATAGAAAATAGGGCTTTTAAAAAAATATGGTGCTATGTATTGGGAGGGGGTTAAACAAATGAGGTTTGGGAGATAGAAAAGGAATTAGGGATATTCTCTAATATAACATGAATCTAGGTGATATGCCATGATTTTAATGAGTTAGATCCCTTGCAAAATTTATGCTTATTGTTGTAGGTGCTGGGCCAAGGGGACTAAAACTATCCAAGCAAGGTAAATAGAGAACAAATGAGAACTTATCTGGCCAAAAGTGATTGACTAAGACATGGAACCAAGGCAAAGCCCATGGGATACCTCATGATCCAAAAGTAATAACGTGTGGCTATAAGGATAGGTTAGGGATCCATATTCATATATTCAAACATAGGAGGGACATTCAAGAGGATGGACTTGAACCTTTGTGAGTTCACGATATAAGTGTGCAAGAGTTATTGTGGTCATTCTAGGGCATTCATTGGTATAGCTAATTTTTTTATGAAAATTAATATCGAAAGGATTCATGTATGGTTAATACAAGATGAAAATTACATATACTACATTTTACCACATGACAAGAGCAATGATTCAACATAGTAAATGCACTATGAGTTGGCATGACGTGTTATAAAAGCCTCACAAACATGAAAGAACAAATAAAAAAATTATAATCAAAGGTAAAAGAAGTCAGCATAGTAACAGTGAAACTATGAGAGCTACCCTATGAAAACATGAGCAAATGAATGTGGGTTGAGATGATTGGGATGTTGCACATATGGCATAGGTAGGAGGCCATAATGCTATGACATATGGACATAAACACCATGCATTGATTTGAGCTCATAAGGAAACATGATGATGCTTTGATCCATATGGAAGTGTAGGAATGAATTGTGTGTGAGACATGTATGGAAATATGCAATAATGTAGGCAAGCATTTTAGTGTACACAAACAACAATGAAAGTAACAATGAATGACATGACAATGTTAGGAGCATGATGCAATCAAAATCATAAAATGTGAAGAAAAAGTGAAAAATTGAGCAATAGCTATGAAAGAAAATGTTCATATATACTAAGTCATGCATGAAATACCTAGTATTCTATGAAATGAAATATGTGAAAGTAAATAGGAGAGGGCGTTAGATTCATATCTGCACGCACTTGATGGTGTAGGAACAACATTGGATCTGCTCTCAAGCGAGTGTGTAGGAATCATTTATCTAGAATTGAATTGTTAGAGGTGTTACTCAACAAATGCCAAGGTTATGGTTAGAAACAAGAGACATAATATGCCCCCCTAGAGGATTCATTTGACTTAACTCAACCAATTGTCTTGACTTCAACAAATAGTCTAACTTCAGTGACTCTTAATCTCATAGTCACCTATCATGTGATTATTTGGGAAAAAAAGAAAAAAACTCAAACATGTATTAGAAACTTTCCTCGAGAGAAGTAAGGGTGAAAGGAAACTTACCCCAGGGGGACAAGGCATGAGGGGAGGCCATCCCTAACAAGACAAGGCATGAAAGATATCTTTCCCTAAGAAGAATAGGTGTGAAAAGACAACATTCCCTAATAATATGCATGAAATATATATAACCTATCGTAGGAATAATAAGCATGAAAGGAACCTTCCCTGTAAGGGACATGAATGAAGAAGGCGAGGAAAAGGGCCAGGAAGCACAAACAAGTAAGAGTGATTGTCCACACAAATGTGATCAAGAGGTCGAGAAATGACTAAGGGTCCGTTTTTATGAGAAATGGAGATCTCAAGAGGGTATTTTTTTTTTCCGAAGGAAAACCTCATGGCGAAACCCAAGGGATGTTTCCCCACATTCCTAGATGAGATCCTTAGTAAACCCTTTAGTGTACACTAGTGCATTTCACTTAGGGGGATTCAAGCTAGGTAATTTCCCACACGAAACCACCCAAATGATCAACAACATGAGCTAACAACTTAGACTATCTTGAGAGGGTATTAGTCCAAGTGGGGCAAACAAAAATAAGAGAGAAATAGTTAAAATATTAGGCAAAAAGAGAAAAAATGACCACCTAGGCATGACCAAGGGGTCAAAAACCCTCACAATGGTAATTTTTGCAATAAACTAGTATGGACACACCATTTTATGTGCCAAAGCAATGGGGACACCAAAAGATACAAAACACTACCTGAAAAAAGGACAAGCTAGGGCAAACAATGAAGCTTTTTCAACATTTATCGAGAGTCACTGAGAGGAGAAAATGCATTATAGAAAATAACACTATGTTGACCAATTAACAAGTTATGAGAGAGGAGGGTGAGGAGATATTGTATATGATGATATGAGGTAGCCATCATCACCTAAAACAATGTTAAAATTCATGGTTTTTTCCCCCATATCTTGGATGCTTTGACTTTTCATAAGGAAAACCTAGGACATCAAATTTATTTGCAATTTTTCCATGGATCAAGTCAAAATTGGTACCAAAAGGATCCACATGAAAAATAATCATAGGATATGGCCTCAAGAGATGAATTTGGGGCATGGTGTGGACTATGGGACCAAAGGGGAAGGATTTGTTTTGTGGCCCGTAGTGTTGCCTTTGTGGGAATCAAACTACAAGTTAATAGTCACATTAGCACTTTGTACAATGACATTAACCCCACTACCATTAGTGGTTTTTTTACTAGACGATAACGAGAAAGTGTGAGTTTACAACCAAGTTACTATACTTGTAAATCATGTCACTGCATGGGAAAACAATATTAATGTTAGGAAATCCACATTAATATGTTAAAGGATAGAATTATATATTTTATAATAAAATTCAAAATTGAACAAAGGACTAATAAAAAACAGTAACATGTACGAAGACCAATAAAGGAGGAATAATTGGAATGCCATCATTCAAATATTAGGTGTGTATCCAATTGAGATAAAAACTACGCCTAGAGGCACCAAAATGACATCTAGACTATCATATGATAAGAGATCGATGATAATATGAAGTAGCCTATATGGGGCCATGCAGAACATGCTATGCGGCTTCAACTAGGACCTATGGAGAGAGGTGATTGGGTACTAGCATGAGAGCGTCCATATGTTTTGGTTTCCCTTGATCACATATGGAAATTACGCTCGAGGATGTCTATAGGGTATTTGGGTTTCCAATTATAGGGGTGACACTAGAATATACAATGTTGGATGGCTATGACACAACATGGATAGTCATTACATAGAGGGGCTCATGGGATAGGTAAATACCAAGGAAGCAACAAGGAGTCTACTTGATACAAAATAGATGGCCAAAGTGTGATTGATTTGAAATGGATTTGAACCAACGAATGAGATTAAGACTTAGTACCTACAAAGAAATTCAACAATTAACAAAGGTTAACAAACTATGTAAAAGACAAATAAATGTAAAGTTAAGTAAGACAAAATGAATGCGAGAGAAAAATGAGAATTAAATTAAAAGAAAAAACAAATATAGGAGAGAATAGGATGAGGAATGGGAAACGAAAGGTTATCATGTTGGCCTTCCCATTACCCTAGCTCTTCCTATTTCCTCATGTAATTTCACTTTCAATGGGTCTTTTGGCTAAAGGGAGAAGGATGAACAATATTATAGCTAAAGATCGCTGAATGAAGACTAATCCCCACTATAAGCAAATTTTCTCATTTGGGTTTCCAGGGAAATCCAGAGCAAAGATTGCACATAGAGCAAGCTTTCTAGCCTTTAGAAGTACATAGATATCGTACAGGGCGAAAGGAACAAGCCTAGAAGCCTTGCTGGAGACATAACACTCTATACAAGCCCAATAATAGAGTTGAGATAGAGAACGAATTTTTAACTTCCGCAAAGGATCTGTGTTGGTGAAGCGAGTGGGCTATAAGTCCCTCATTTACGGATTAGATGGTATCAGAGTAATTGCATCTTGACTGTGACTGCTGCCAGGACTTTGAACAAAACATTGCAGACCTCAGCATGGGTAAAGCAAATAGAGATAGGTTGGAAGACCTATAGGCCAACAATGCTCAACTTCAGGAAGAGAATGAGCACTTGAAGCAGCAAGTTTAGATGTTCAACAAGAGGATGGAGAGATGGAGAAGCACCTTGAGACCTCCGCCAAACTGCTGCCATTGTTAAAGAATAAGTTTGAGGAACGCCAAGACGTCCTCATATTGGTCATGACGGATTGGAACAAGCACATAACATAACTTGTACACCTTGGAGAGAAGGTCATCCAATTGGATAGCTAGTAAGAAGATAGACTCACTTGGATGTTGGCACAACAACAACACGAGTTGGTAGAGAAGGAGGAGGCCTTGGCAAGGCTCCAATAAGCTGTCCAAGAGCACCAAGGAGCAAGGACACTTTCCATTGCCACTTCCCAAGCCAACACCATGTTGGAAATCACTTTGGTAAATTCGCCTTCCATAGATACTCCTCAAGAGCAACTTGGTGAGTTTGAGAAGCATACCGTAGGCATTGGTTCCAAGCTCTTAAGGAAGATGGGTTATGATGGACAAGGGCTAGGCAAGAGAAGACAAGGCATCTTGAGCCCCATTGTAGCCACACCATGGGTCAAGCATGAAGACCTAGGATTTGATGGAAGAAGTGAAAAGCCCATGATCATGAAGACCATTTTTGTGAAGGCCAAAGGCATGTTGGAGTTGGCCTACCCATTAGGAGAAGAAATAGCAACGATAAGTGAAGGTGGCATCCCACTACCACCTCAGCCTTTTTGTGGAAGATTGAAGGAGGGCATCGATGATAAGAGCTCATAGACTCAACCTACACTTGCACTCAAAGAAAGCAATGAGAAGATCAACCAAGGTAAGAAGAAGAAGAAGAAGAAGAAGACCATGAGGTCTACCTCAAACAAGGCATTCCTTGTTTGTCATTACTGCATGAAGAGAGGCCATAACATTTCCATCTATTGGTACGCAGACGCATGCTCACGTTGTGGAAAGAAAGGCCATTGTGAGGTAGCTTGTTGGGAGAAGCAAGCCACAAGTCACATGCCTGATTATTTTAAGAAGAAGAAGGACAAGAAGACTTCTCTTATACAACAACAAACTCAGAAGCAACAAAAGAAAAGAACTATCTCAAGTAGTCCATACCACACTGCCAAGAACTTTTTCCACCACTGAAAGTTAAGTGGACGTTGGGAAGCAAAGTGTTGGTGGCTTCATCTAGAGCTTCACCCCAGAAACCACACAACCAAAAGAAGAGTGTGGCGAGTGAAGATTGCAGAAGATGAAGAGTTGCATGAATCTCCAATCCAAGGAGTAGAAGTTGTCTAAGGAGACATAGCAGCACAAGAGGTTTTCATCACCAACAAGATGGATAGTAAATTGATGACAACGGAAACCACATTCTAGTGGTTGTTTTCGATCTTGCATTAGAAGAATTTGTTCTTGAAGATGTGATAGAGATTGATGCACATAGGTTAATGAATTTTGGAGGAGGTCTTAAGAACTCCATGATATGTTTACAAGCATGTGCAGGTATCATATGGTTGTTTCCATGACGGGAAGCAACTAATCCTAGTAGAGGAATGCAACCACATTTCCCTTGAGGAGTTGTTGCGTGATGGAAGTGTGCTGGGAACACACGGAATAAGAAGATGAGCATTCAACTTGGCTTCATGATTTCCAAGATGGACCCTCTCCAAGACATAGATGGATGGGAATGAGTGTTGAGTCTAGTGTTCAGATTTGGAGATTGCAGAGCCGAGAGTCAATGAGCAAACTTTTGTCGCAGGAATAAACAAACAAGAACTAGTGTTAGAGAATTAGCCAGGGACCAGAGCCACGAGCTAAATCCATAACCACAAGCTAAGGCCACAGTCATGAGCCAAAGCCAGAGCCAAATTCAGAGCTATTGCTAGGAGCCAAAGTTAGAGCCACGTTCCAGAGAAGCAAACAAAAGACACATTGATCTAGATTGGTTTCCTTGAGCTTTTGGAGACCAAAAATCCTATCAATGAGAAGGTGTGATCCAAAACAAATTCAAACCAACGAATGAGATTAAGACTTAGTACCTACAAAGAAATTCGACAATTAGCGAAGGTTAGAAAACTATGTAAAAGACAAATAAATGTAAAGTTGAGTAAGATAAAATGAATGTGAGAGAAAAATCAGAATTCATAAAAAGAAAAAAGAAATATAGGAGAGAATTGGATGAGGAATGGGAAACAAGAGGTCATCTTGTTGGCCTTCCCATTACCCTAGCTCTCCCTTTTTCCTCATGTAATTTCACTCCCAATGGATCTTTTGGATAAGGGGATAAGGATGAACAACATTGTAATTAGAGATAGTCAAATGAAGACTGAGCCCCATTGGACGTTGGTTTTCCCATTTGGGTTTCTGTTATAGCAATATTTTCCCCACCATTGCTATCTTGCATAGAGGGTCTTTTTCCATTTCCCTATGCAGACTTGTCATCCCTTTTTGATGAATCCAGAGCCAAAAATACACATTTTTACACATATACGTGCCCTATTTGCTATACAACATGCATATATGCAGGCTACTCCACTACAACCCACGTACATCGGGATTTGTCCCAGAAAATACAAAATTGAGTCGAGTTTCCATGTCACGACATTACCCTAGCTCTCCCTTTTTCCTCATGTAATTTCACTCCCAATGGATCTTTTGGATAAGGGGATAAGGATGAACAACATTGTAATTAGAGATAGTCAAATGAAGACTGAGCCCCATTGGACGTTGGTTTTTCCATTTGGGTTTCTGTTATAGCAATATTTTCCCCACCATTTCTATCTTGCATAGAGGGCCTTTTTCCATTTTCTTATGTAGACTTGTCATCCCTTTTTGATGAATCCAGAGCCAAAAATACACATTTTTACACATATACGTGCCCTATTTGCTATACAACATGCATATATGCAGGTTGCTCCACTACAACCCACGTACATCAGGATTTGTGCCAGAAAATACAAAATTGAGTTGGGTTTCCATGTCACGACAGGAGATCTCTGATCCTTGGCCTTCCACATATTGGAAATGTTCCGACTCATCCCTTCAGTTGCATTTTGAAGACTATAAAAGCACAATTCCGAGCTATGGAAAATAGGAGAAATAATTCAACTTTGAGAGCAAAGTTACTCTAGAGAAATTCCTTCATATTGAGTCTGCATCCCTTTGTCCCTCAAGTCTGAACACAGTGTTCAACCCCCAAGCTCTTTCCCTATTGTTGAGAGAACCTCATTGTCTCTCTCCTATGAGCTTGCCTTTGGTGGAGGATTGAAGTGGTGGAGGCCTAGTTGGAAGGAACTTGGTTTCAAACCGTGCCGACATGGAAGTTTGTAATGTTGTCACTTCTGTTGATCAATTATTAATAGAAATACTCCTTTCCCGTCCTATTGGTATTGTGAAAATATATGATTATTATCCATGGGCATGTTTGTAATGTTTATTAATGGATTATGTTATCTAATGTGTTAACTCCTTTATACTATCACCATGTACTTGCTATGCTTATTTGTTAAGAACTTATTGTAGGTATAAAGCTTTGGGTTGAAGTGCTCAACGGTGGAACATCATCGAACGTTGGATCGAGGTAGGCCTCTTTTTTATCTTGCACATTATTTTATATAACATACAATGGAATTGAGTTGATTTCTGTAGTCATACTTGTCTGTTGTGGTTTGCCCTTGGCCATAGAGAGTTTTTCCCTCATAATAGAATTGGCGACTCCATTGGGGAGAGATCTTCCTTCTAAGGGTTGAATTACTTTTTCTTCTTGCATTGTTTTTTTTCCTTTGTGTTTCTTGTCGTATCACTGCTTGACAGATTCTGTTCACTCTAGGTCTAAGTTTTCAACCTTTTTACCCTTACCTGGCCTTGTTTTCAAGCTTGTACGTGCCCTATTTCCTTGACAGTCGCGTACACATGCATGCTGTCTCACTGCTAGCTGCGTATATACACCCTGTTTCCCTGAATAGTTGCGTATACCACTTTCCCTTGCTTGTTTGCTTGGTTTAGTGACTGCTGGGTGGGATTTGGTGATTGTTGATCCTTCTTAGGTCTCTGTAGTGCCCGTTGAGCTTCTCTGGGTTGACAAGAAACCTGTTGGGAGTTGAATTTTTGGGCGTAGTCTTTCTCGTTGTTTTTCATTTTTGGTTTGTCCTTGAACCGTGCGCTGTTTGCTTGGCTGCTTGATATTCTGCTTGAAGTTATTTCGTTTATACATAGTAGAATTTATATATCAGGTTGCTTTCAGTCCATACGTTTTCTCTTTAATATATTGAAAATAAAAAAAATAGGCATTTTGCATTGGTTAGCATTTTTGTCTTTGAACCTTTATCATTAGCTTAGTGCATTTAGTGAAAGATTGCATTTTACTTTTGAATTGCAGAGTTGAAATTGAAAATTGCACTGTTTTTATTAGCATATCATTCATTAAAAATTTAAAGATAGACTTTGCATTATATTCATATTTATCTTCTTGCAGAGTCATAACATCATGAGTTTCGCTTTCATACCCTTTTGAGTAATCAGGACCAATAAAATTTACGCTTTAAACTAAAATTTATTAGTCACGATTTTATTTTTAGGGTGCACAAACTAGTTTAGGATTTAGTGCCTTGGAATAGGATTTTGTGAGTAAACTTCTCTAAGGCAATTAAATCAACATGTGTCTGAGACAGAGAGTTGAGAAGTCCATTGTATAATTGGTAAGATCAGGAGGCTCCTCTCACACAGGAGTTAATCACGAGGTCACGCAAAGTTAGTTGAATGGATAACCCCTAGATACTCACCTAGCGTCAGAGATATTTCTGTGGATTTATTCGTATTTGGGGATCTTGATAGTACCCATACCTCTATGAGAGGCGGTGCTTTCAAGGTTTCGAGATTTGCTACCCTGCCCATACAATGATCCAGACTTACGACTGCTCGCCTGTGCATCGGTTATATAGTGGTTTATTAGTTGTTTGACTTAGGTATCTCATAGGTTACTTGCAGGGGTTATTTTTCTTGTACCCTGGGTCAGATAGGGGTCAGACAACACAACTTTTATGGAGGATTTCCTCTCCTGGGGGATCTAACCGACTGGTTGTTAAGCCCACGAGGGCTCCTATAACTGATTTTATTACCTCCAAAATTTAGCGGGGAGTCTCATGGCCCTCTTGGACGAGACATACCTTCTTTAGCGAGGGAGACCACTCAACCATATTAGCCTGTTTGCATGCATATTGGCCATTTGACTTTTTGGTATGCTCTTTGACTACTAGTTGGCCTTAGGAGTCTATTTTGGGTTTCATCATTATGGACAATGGAGTTTCTTTTGCTCCCTCATTCACTGCTACCCACCCCATGATGCCTACTCATTTCATGGGGACGAACCCTTCCTCTTTTTACAATGGTATGCAGAACTACAATGCTCAGTTCGCACCTTGGGTCTCTAGTCATTTTTCTATTGATATGCCTTCCCCCGTGCAATCCTCTCCCTGACCCACATATATGAATCCTAGCATTGGATCCAGGGGCACCATGGCTCCTATGCTTACTTCTTCGTTTGAAATGAGTCGTGTCTCCATGGGAGGTTGGAACCTTCCCCTTTTTGGATCCAATACTAGCTATGCTCTTTCAAGAGCCAGTACTCAGATGGGTGTTTATCCCACTTATCACACCCCACCCATGTATTTTTCGTTCGCCATGTCAGTTCCTTCGAACACTTTTTCCATGACAGGTCCTCAAGTACCCCCAGGTCTTTCATATGGGGAGAATCAATTTTACGGTTCGGGCTACCCTCTTTATGGGACCCCTTAACAAGGGGGCAACATATATCCTCACTCGAATAATTCTTATTCTACCTCGGTCTCTTTGCAGACCCCGATGACGATACCCGTCCAAACCTCGTCGGACCATTTTGGCATTGGCCACCACTTTTCTGGGCTGGGACAGGGGGTACACCAGGATCCTTTCTGGCCTGCAATTTTTCAGAATCAATCTTTCCCCAGACCTTGGAATCAAATGCCTCAATCTATCGTTAGCCCAATCACTATCAGTCATACTGGTGCTCCATCGCCAACTTCTGCCAGTCACGTCAAAGATGCGTCGACTTTTTCTACAAATTATGTCGACAACTTACCTCCAACCTCTGCCAATTATGTTGGGGGCACCATCCTTTTTACCCCAAATCATAGCCGTGTCACGTCTCCAACCTCTATTCATCATACAGGAGATGACTCTCTTTCCCTTGCTAGTCACATCGAGAAGCGTAGACGTCTCAGACGTAAGCCTAAATTCCTTTGCAGGACTTGTGAAGGAAGTCACCTTACTGGTTTGTGCCCGACTTCTCCTCACACCACTTCGGATTCTGAAGCATCCGTGGTTTCTCCTCACACCACTTCTCCTTTGATCGTCTCGGTGGTTCCACTGACACAATCCTCTCCTGATTTCACCCCCTTTGTCAAGGGTGAATCATCTCTTGCCCCCGTTACTATGCATCCTCTTCAACCTATAATTAGAGAAGTGGCCACACCAGTGCAATCTTTGGTCAATCCTACTCTCCCTGAAGAGAGTGATGCACCTTTCAGTCATGTCATCAACATTCCAAATCCTCCCCCTTCTGAACGAGAGAGATTTATTCTTCCCCTGAATGCTCTCCCTCCAAGTCTTGATGAGGTTCCCTTCGATTGGGACGACCTGATGGGGCATCCCATACCCCCACCTATGTCTTTTCCATTAAGAGACATTATTTGAACCATCACAGAGACTGTATCCTCCGTTAACACTTTCTCCTCCTCGACTTGGAGAGCTTTGGGTTTTCCCAAGCTTTTGTCAGTGATCCGTGAGATACTGACTTTCCGAAGAAGACCGAGACATGAGCCTTGGCCTTCCCCTTTACGTGTTGATTAAGACAACAAAACAAGTCTTAGTTAAGCTCTTTTCCAACTCGTCTAAAAACCAAAAAGATTTTCGAGTGATTTGTCCCTTTCACACTCGTTAAATTGGATTTGAAAGGTCACGAGTCTTAGTTATGCTCTTTTTCGACTCGTTATTAAAAATAAAAAAGATTGCCGAGTGAACTTGTCTTTTTCACACTCGTAATTTGGATTTGAAAATACGTCTACTTGGCACAAGTTTACCCCTTTTTCACACCAAGTAGACTACAAGACATAAAAAATAATATTTTTTGGCATTAAGTTGTGATTGCATCTCATGCCCTCGCTTGCAGTATTGAGCCGTTAGCCGGTTCTCGCTTTGCGTTATAAACTGTTGCCTAAGCAGTTTTTGCATCCTCAACCAAGCAGAGTCTTGTTTATATCCTTCACAGTTTGATACCCTATACCCTAGAGGGAACATCACCCCGAGTGTCCATCTCCCGCATGCATTTCCTTGCATTAAGCATAGGCACCTTCCACTGTTGGAACTAGTTTTGTTTACTTGTGACACTCGTTTCCTTCTCTGTATCATATCATTCATTTGTTATGAAAAAACAAAAAAAGACGGACGGGAAGGGAGTACTATATTATAATTGGCAGCAATCGTGTCGCCTTTGAACATAGCACAAAATTATCGAGTCCTTGTGTCATCATAATTTTGGGTTTAACATGGCTTTAGGAAGTTGATCTCGTCATAAAGTTTTCTCTACCGACTGGTTACTCTTCCAGTCTCTATAGAGAACGTTATTGATGCCTCTTGCATCTAATAGTCACATCATTAAGTCTATGCTGCCGGAGTCCACCATATGTCTCATGATCTTGTTCAAATGAAGTCTATCAACTTGTGTTGGCCACTCCTAATAAATCTTGACTTTGCATGTCGGCCATACCCTCAGTTTGTCTCAGAATCACATGATACTATGGTCTTATCATGCACCTTGACTCTACTTGCATTATCGGTAGGCCACCTTGAGCCCAACAATCAACATTTCATCATTGGCCGCTGATTGGGTGGTTTCCCTTATGTTTGAAGGCAAGACATCTATTCACACTTTGGGATTCATGCAGTGTCTTGGATGCCATTAGCCTTTCCTCGCCTTTGTCAATAGTTTTCATCATTGAATGCTATTCAGAAGGTCTTTTTCGTATACTGCTTGCATTTGGTACACGCGAAAGATGCACAGGGTCGTTGGTTCGTGAACATGTTCTTCGTCCGATCTCCACCAAATCATGAAGCTCCTTCTTTGTTCCTCATGCTGACTGATGAGAGGTGCCTTAATGCTCTCCTTTCAGCGGGTCTCTTTCCTTCAACTTCCATTCATTTATTTTGGATACGGGACCTAGAGTTTTGTGATTACCTTGAGGCTTGCAGTCATTAGTGGCAGGCTCTCTCGCCATTGAAAAATGGGAATACATCAATGTCTCCTGATCAATGGATTTCTCAATTGTTTGACATCGAATCCTTTATTCACACTTGTAGGAATGTACTCCGTGCCTTGATACCTACTTTCATTTTTGGTAGGCTGTCTCGCGTTTGTTAACGGTATACCTCAATGATCGATAATCAAACGATGTCTCATTGTGTTCGACCTCAACTCCTTTATTCACATGATGTAGACTTTCACCCTTGGCGGATAGTGTAGAAGACTTGAAAACATCACTACGTGGCCACAACTTTACTGAGCTGTTGCTTCCCTTTCATTGGACCAACACCTATTCAACTTCAGTGATCATGGGAGATCAAATTGTACTCCATAGTATACATATATCTTCAGATTGATTTTTTGACTGGTTTCACTGGGCCTTGTTCGTGACTATGAAAACTTTTGACATATAACCGCATTTGTATTTGCCTATTCATGGCCACAAACACTTATTTGGTATATTTTTCACATGGATCTACATTGTATTCTTGGCAACCATGTATGCAAAGTCAATACAGAATGTAATGAGCAATCGAGTTCATCTAGCTGGTTCTCTACCACTCCACTCTTGAGTTATTTATAATGTATTTTGGTCATCGCAGATACTCCTCTGATCTCACACATTAGGGGGCATCTGTTATAGCATGATTTTCCCCACCATTGCTATCTTGCACATAGGGCCTTTTTCCATTTCCCTATGTAGACTTGTTATCCCTTTTTGATGAATCTAGAGCAAAAAATACACATTTTTCCACATATACGCGCCTTATTTTCTATACAGCATGCGTATACGTAAGTTGCTCCACTACTTCTCGTGTACATCAGGATTTGTGCCATAAGATACAAAATGGAGTCGGGTTTCCATGTCACGACATGAGATCTCTGATCCTTGACCTTCCACATATTGAAAACGTTCCGAATCGGCCCTTCAGTTGCATTTTGAAGACTATAAAAACACAATTATGAGCTATGGAAAAGAGGATAAAGGATTCAACTTTGAGAGCAAAGTTACTCTGGAGAAATTACTTTATATTGAGTCTGCATCCCTTTGTTCCTCAAGTCTGAACACAGTGTTCAGCCCTCAAACTCTTTCCCTATTGTTGAGAGAACCTCATTGTCTCTCTCCTATGAGCTTGCCTTTGGTGGAGGCCCAGTTGGAAGGAACTTGGTTTCTTGGTTTCGAACCATGCCGACACAAAAGTCTGTAATGTTGTCACTTCTGCTGATCAATTATTAATAGAAATACTCATTTCCCATCCTATTGGTATCGTGCAAATATATGATTATTATCCATGAACATACTTGTAATGTTTATTAATGGATTATGTTATCTAATGTGCTAACCCCTTTATACTATCACCATGTACTTGCTATGCTTGTTTGTTAAGAACTTATTGCAGGTATAAAACTTTGAGTCGAAGTGCTCAACGATGGAACTATTAATGTTTAAGCCATTATTATAGTTCTTTGCATTTCAATAAATAACAATAGCATAATACAAGATCACTGAGAAATACACAGTCACAAGAGACACAACATTTATCCTGGGAAACCCTCTAGGGGAAGAAAACCCAGCAAAACTTCCTTATTATAGATAGCTAATACAATGTCAAGAGATAACTCAATCTAATATAAAAAATACTCTCCCAAAGATGCGCCACTCTCTTTCTTTCTTCTCTAACTACAATTCCGAAACTTGTCTCTCAAAATGAGCAAGTGAGTTGTGTGTCTAAGTGAGTCGCTAGCCTCCTTATTTATACAAGACTGACATGTGTGAAGTGTCTCTTCACTGGCAGGGCCGACTTCTCCAACTGGGTGGTTATAACCACCTTTATTATATTTCGGGGCCTCTTGATATATTCTGGGCCCGACTTCTTCTTTCGCCTTTTACAATTACATTATGACTAATCCGCAAAAGGGGATTTGGTCCTTTTACAATAGCCGACATGATCAATCCACAATGAGGATTGATCCAATGAATAATATATCAAATAATAATAAGAATACACTTTGCAGTTACATTATTTTAACACTCCCCCTTAACAAGTGTTAATATTATGGTAGCTGTGGGAGGTATTTACCTCCACGCGTGACCTTGACGAGAATAGAAGACTTCAGAAAGTAAGAGAAAAACCTAATGAGTTGGCTAATAACCCTAGAAGTCTTGTCAACTTAAGAAAATAATTTATATTAAGTTATTAGCCTCCAAGAGAAGAAGTCGGCCAAAAATAATAATAATATATTGAACAGACACATTCAGAAGGAGAAGTCGGCCCCAACAAATCTGGCAGAACCACTATAAATACAGGGTGCCAGTTCTCATTTGACACATCTCAGAATTGCAGAGAGTAACTGGTGCGCATTGCAGTTCCCAGTTTGGTGCGCACCTGTGGAGGAGAGCTGCAGGTGCAGCTGCTACAACAACCAGTTTCAGTATTGGCTTGGATAATCTCTTGGCTAGGGTTTGGACTATCTGATCAACTATTGTTGGTGCGCTATCCTTGGAGCAATATGTGCTACACCTTGTTTGGCTATCTAGCCTAGGGTTTACTTCCGAAGTAATTCTCAGTCAAGGTTGAGGTGCTCGGAGGGTGGCTTCGGCCTATGGTTGGGTGACGAGGGTATCGTCAATGGTAAAATGAGAACACAATCTTCTATATTCTAACAGGTTATGGCCCCACACCTCCTTCATTCAGTCTAAACTCTGGAAGGAAACATAGTGGCTAGAATATTTAGCTCGCTGAGGAACTACCACTAGGGTTACTAGCAGAAGCAGCTTCCAAGACACTGCCGCTAGGGTTACTAGCAGGAGCAGTTGCAGAAACCTTAATCCTCTTATTGAGGCACCTTAAGTGAATGGATTGACCTAATCTCTAGATAGATCAGTACGCTCTAGCCTAGTGCATCTCTTGATACTCTTAGCAAGCCAAGACGTGAAGTTTGAATTTCTGGTCAAATCTAGGGTTTGACCAAGTCAAGCAGCCATGACTAACTCTATGAAGTCTGAGAACAAGTTAGATGGAGCCTCTAACTTCAGAGCGTGGAAGACAAGGATTGACCTCATCCTTGCCAAGAATAAAGTGCTGGATATTGTGAAAGGAAAGATCGTGAAGCCAGAATTTGAAGAAGGAAAAGAGAAGGAACCGCAGAACGTTGCATCTATGGAGAAGTTCAAAAATGTTGACATCAATGGCATGAATATCATAGTGGATTATATAAAAGACCACTTGATACCCTACATCTCCCATCTTGACTCATCAAAGAAGATGTACGATGCCCTAACAAATCTCTTCTCAGTCAGAAACATTGGACAAGTTATAAGTATGAAGAATGAGCTCTGTGACATGAAGATGAATAATGATGACAACGTAACATCATACTTCGTAAGAATCTCCCAAGTAAGAGATCAACTACAAACTATTGAATAGATCACTTCAGAGAAAGAATTGGTGAACATAGTACTCAATGGTCTTCCCAAGACGTGGGATGAATTTGCCGCAAGCATGAACACAAGGAAGAAACATCTGACATTTGAAGAACTTTGGACTTGCCGTGCTCAAGAAGAATCAAGGATCAATGCAAAAGAGAAACCCCAAAAGAAGTACGATGATCAAACCTTCACAACAAGATTCAAGAACTTCAGGAACAAAATGAAGTTTGGTTCAAGGAGGAATCCAAATCAAGAGAAAGACATTTCAGAAGTACAATGCTTCAACTGTTAAAAGTATGGTCACTACAAAAATCATTGTCCCGATCTAAAGAAAAGGAAGGAGAAACACGAAGCATCAATTGCCGAAGAAAAAGAACCTACAAAGAAGACTAAGTAGGATGGAAGAGACTTCTTCTTCTAAAAGGTAACAACACTCTTCTTATTTCTTGTTTGCATCATCTCTGTACATATCTTGTTTGCATCGTCTCTGTACATATCTTGTATATCTATCTCTTGGAAGATAATGTGTTCCAAGAAGAACTATACCTATGGAAGAACAAACAAGATGAAAAGAGACATCATTAGATAATACACATAAAAGAATGAAATACAAATCATGTGGAAGCTATTGCAAGATAAACCGAATCAATCATGAAGAGACTTAGAAGAAGCAAATACAGAAAGAAATCAACAATCAAAAGGAATTGGAGAAAGACTTATGACATTTTGTAGAAGACAACTAGACGGAAGCGTGGACTCTGTTAGACAGAGAGAGCCAATTATATATTGCAGAAGACAATAAGGATGCAGATGGAAGCATGGACTTTATTAGATGGAGGGAGTCGATTATATGCACTCTTACATGAAGCAAGAGTTAGGAGGGAGCTAATCCTATGATCCATTAAAGATGATGAAGTATATATATATATCCATGGTAGTAACCATGAAAGACAATACATGTTCAGTTCAACCACAGAAGAAGATTTGTTCGAAGAGAAGCCTTAATGTATTCCTGATTGTCCATCCAGATCCGTGATCCTATGATGAAAGAAAGAAGTGGAATATCTAAAGTATGGAATCTATAAGAAACTCCATAGACCCAAGAGCTAAAGAAAAACATGAAGAAGAACATGAGGATTCCAAGAAAGAAAGATGAACTAGAACAACCAGTCATTGTATCAAGAATCACAATATTACCAGCCTGATATGAACTCACTAAAAACAATCAAGTAGAAGAACTGAAAGTTGTGATAAAGAACAGTGTATGGAAGACTTATGAATGAAAGCATTGCGAGACCTAGAACTAGAGGTTCTCCCAAATGAAGGGAGAAAACTATGATGATTACTTGTTCCATTAAACAAGACTTATCTCCACACGAGTCATTATATCATCCGCAACATCCATGAGTTGGAGTTCTACATCATATGAATACAAATAATGTTCTCCAGAGAAATTGATAAAGAGCGTATGAAGAGAAATCTCAAGACTTTGAGGCATACCAGAAAGAGACCCTTGTATGCAGATAGAAGAAGATAACTTGGTGGAAGAACCTCCAGTGCACAATAGAAGTGTGGTGAAGATTCCTTATAACATCAAGATGATTACTCAGTAGATAAGATCTCATGATGACAGAAGAAGTACCACATGGATATGTTCCAGTTTTCCAACAATGATATACTCTATTGTTCAGATCTACATGAAGCCTTCACAGTGTTCCAGAATAAAATACATTTGAAATCAAGTATTACATTATCCATGATGAAGTCCAGAAAAAAGAAAATAGTTCTCCAATACATAACTCCACAGATGAGCAGATAAACAAACATTTTGGTAAAGCTTCTGTCCAAGATGAAAGAGTTTGCGTACTCAAGTTAGAGCTCGTGGAAAGAACTTTCTTCTTATTGAAAAATGAAGAAATGACTCTCCAAGTTAGGAGGGAGCACTAAAAACATTATTGAAAACATTCATCTTTAAATTTGAAAAATAGTCCATCTTGGACAGATGCTTTTCTGTTTGGAAAGTGGATTGAGACTTCTGACAGACAATCACTTTTCATTGTGGTTAACATGGGAAGTAGTCTGATTGCTGATGTATCATAGACAACGACTTCCCATTGTGGTTAACATGGGGAGTGGTCTAGAGCAGTCTCTCTTCTTGAGGGTTACTCAAGAAGACTGACCCGCTTCGTCGGACAACGATTTCTCATTGTGGTTAACATGAGGAATGGTTCGTTTTGGAGGTTGATGCAGGACAATCTTTTCCTCTTGTGGTTAACAAAGGAAATGGTCAGAACAGTCATTCCTTATGATTTATACATTCTCTCTAGGGTGCACTTTGATTAGTGTAGGAGGAATGGCCCAGGGTGGGGAATGGTCCAGGCTCAGCAATCAGGGACAGACATTCCTTAGCGTTTATACATTCTCTCCAGGGTGTACTTTGATCAGTGTAGGAGGAATGGCCCAGGGTGGGGAATGGTCCAGGCTCAACATTCCTTAGGGTTACACATTCTCTCCAGGATGCACTTTGATTAGTGTAGGAAGACTGGCCTAGTGTGGGGAATGGTCCAGGTTCAGAAGACAGGACAATTATTCTTTCTTGTTTGAGAAGAATAGTCCAGATATCTCATTATTCTACTCTGAGGCAGATATTCTTTCAGAGCTCACATATGTGAGTGAAAGATTGACCCAAATGATTCAGTTTATATCATAACATTGTTTCTGTGCAAGTTGCTATCAGATGTTTGTTATGAAGACTATATGACAGTAGATATAGACTACTGTGGTGGATATGGTCCATTGTTTGTGAGACAGATATTCTTTCAGAGCTCACAGATGTGAGTGAAAGATTGGCCCAGATGATTCCGTTTATATCATAACATTGTTTCTATGCAGGTTGCTATCAAATGTTTGTTATGAAGACTGTATGACAGTAGATGAAGACTACTGTGGTGGATATGTTCCACTGTTCGTGAATATGCTTTGCTGATCAAGTACTTGTGTGTTACTTGGTGTGGTAGTGTACCACTGGATTGTAGTTATGTACTACTATGGATAAACACAATTGTATTCTATTTTTATTCTAATTGCCGTGAAGACTATCAACAGTTTATTGGAGATCATCATCAGCTAAATGAATGATGAACACAGATTTTCCAGACGAAAAACGGTTCAAGAGCATTTACTCTTCTAGATTATAAGAATAGCTCTTGTATCACTCTATGGTATGAGTGACTTATCCAACATCATGTCTAATTACTCAGATGAAGTATGGTTTCGAGAGATGATGCCGTTGATGGTGATGTTGATGCTCATGATCTAGTCATGAGATAGTCTAGACAACTATATTGATGCTACTAGGTAAATGGTATGTTTTTGTGCTCAAGACCATTACCTGTAATACCTCCCTAGCTAGGAGGAAGTGTTAATATTATGGTAGACGTGGGAGGTATTTACCTCCACGTGTGAACCTGACGAGAATAGAAGACTCCGGAAAGTAAGAGAAAACCCTAATGAGTTGGCTAATAACCCTAGAAGTCTTGTCGGCTCAAGAAAATAATTTATATTAGGTTATTAGCCTCCAAGAGAAGAAGTCGACCAGAAATAATAATAATATACTGAATAGACACATATCCAGAAGGAGAAGTCGGCCCCAACAAATCTGGCAGAACCGCTATAAATACAGGGCCCCAGTTCTCATTTGACACATCTTAGAATTGCAGAGAGCAACTGGTGCGCACTGCAGTTCCCAGTTTGGTGTGCACATATGGAGGAGAGCTGCAGGTGTAGCTGCTACAACAACCAATTTCAGTATTGGTTTGGACTATCTCTTGGCTAGGGTTGGGACTATCTGATCAACTATTGTTGGTGCACTATCCTTGGAGGAAGATGCACTACACCTTGTTTGACTATCTAGCCTAGGGTTTGCTTCCGTAGTAATTCTCAGTCAATGTTAATGTGCTCGGAGGGTGGCTTCGACCTATGGTTGGATGACGAGGGTATTGTCAATAGTACAACGAGTACATAATCTTCTATATTCTAACAACAAGAAGGGTATTCTTCAACAACATTAGGCGAGAGAGAGAGGACAACATCATCAACATCATCAAGTGGGTGAGAGGACAACATCATCAATATCATCTTGAAAAACTGACTGGCGTATCTATAAATCATCTGAAGTTTTCTTCATCGGCAACATCGTTATTCTCAAAGGAATGCAATCATCATCTGCATCAATATGTATTAGTATAAAACTGATACATCATCATCATCATCATAGCACGAGGTTGGCTCATCATAATAATATTACACTGGCTTTACATCACGGCTATCAATTCGGAAGTACAGTTCTAGTCTCTTCTCATAGTCTTGCTTTACGTCACAGCTGTCAAGTCGGAAGCAAGATGCTCGTCCTGCTTTACATCACAACCATCAGGTTAGAAGCATGATACTAGACTGGATTTACGCCACAACTATCCAACCGAAAGCTCAGTGCTAGTCTCATCACATCATCTTGCTTTACGTCACAACTATTAGGTCGGAAGCAAGGTACTCATCCTTCTTTACGTCACAACTATTAGGTCGGAAGAAAGATACTAGACTAGATTTACGTCACGAATATCCAGCCGAAAGCTCAGTGCTAGTCTCATCACATCATCTTTCTTTACATCACAACCATCAGGTCGGAAACAAGATATTTCTCATCACAACAACTATTCCCCCTTTCGAGGAAGGTCCTTTCGAACTATACCAAGATTATATCGAAAGTGCTCAAACTTTATACGAGATAGAGGCTTGGTCAATACATCAACAACCTGTTCATCCGTGCTAATGTACTGGAGCTTTAAGGCTCCTCTCTGCACCATGTCACGGATGTAATGATATTGGATCTCTATGTGCTTCGACCTGTCGTGGAATACAAGATTCTCTGTCATTTTTATCCAGCTCTAGTTGTCACATTGGATTGTGGTTTCTTTCGTCTCTAGGTTAAATAGACCAGTCAACAACTTTCGAAGCCATATAGCTTCACAGCTGGTAGAACATGAAACAATGTATTCTACTTCTGCTGTGCTGAGATTAATGCTGGATTGCTTCCTACTTTGCCACGAGATCATGGCTGATCCCAAACTAAAACAACATCTCGAAGTGTTTTTCCTGTCAAAAACACTTCCTGCCCAATCTACATCAGTATATCCACTCAATGTGAAATCATGATCTCCATCATAGATGAGACCACATTCTATTGTACCTTTAAGGTACCTCATCACATGTTTTGCAGCCACTAGGTGAATATGTCTGGGTTATACCAGAAACTGACTCAAGGTGTTCATGGAAAAACAAATGTCTGGTTTGGTATTCGTCAGGTACATCAACGATCCAATAATCTGTCTGTACAGTGTGGCATCAATCAACTCTGACGAAGTGTCGACTAATAGCTTCAGCTTTGCTTCCATGGGTGTATTAATGGACTTGCACTCCAACATGTCAAATATCTTCAGGATTTCAACTGTATACTTCCCTTGGTTAAGGAAGATCCTCTCAGGACTCTTCCATACCTCAAGACCCAAGAAATAATGCATTAGACCAAGGTCTTTCATTTCAAATTATGAGGCAAGTATCTTCTTACATTCAGTGATGAGCTTTTCTTCTCCAGTTAAGAATAAGTCATCCACATATAGCAGTAATATTATTAGATCATCATTCATGATCTTGAGGTAGAGGTTAGAGTCTTCTTTACTCTTGGTAAAGACTAAGCTTGTCAAGAAACTGTCTATACGGACATACACGGCTCTAGGAGCTTGCTTCAATCCGTATAAGGCTTTCTTCAATCTGCAGAGATGAGACTTCCTATCTTCAATTTCAAATCCTTGAGGTTGCTCTATATACACTTCCTTTTCGATGACAACATTTAGGAAAGCTGTCTTTACGTCCATTTGGTGCAGCTTCCACTTCATCTTAGCTGCAAGAGCTATGATGGTTCTGATAGAAGTGAATTTGGCTACATGAGCGAATGTCTCTTCATAGTCAATTCCTTCTTTTTGAGAAAAACCACGAGCGATAGATCTTGCTTTATACTTCTCAATACTTCCATCAACAACATATTTTATTTTGAAGAGCCATTTAGAGGATACCGCATCTTTACTCTTCAGTCTAAGAACTATTTCCCATACTTCGTTCTTCATTATGGATTGGTGTTCCTCTATCATGGCATCTTCCATTCTTTCCTCTGAATGGCTTCTTCAAAGCAGGTAGGCTCCTCTTCTAGAAGATCACACATCAAAGCCGTATAACTGGAGAATGGTTTTGGTCTTTTCACCTGTCTCGTAGTTTCTTGGGGAACACCGTACTTCTCTCTATCTTGAATAAGCTCTCTAGCCCAAGCTGGTTTCCTTTTATGGAGGATCGTCGTCTGAGGGGATTCTTGGACTTCTGATATATCATGGTCTTCTAGAATTTCATCATCAGGGGAAGTTACGACTTCCCTCACTGGTTCTGCGGCTATGGGAACCTCCCTCATTGTAGTACTTGGGATTACGAGTTCCTCTTCATATACTTCTTCAAGCTGACATCTTCCAGATTTCTTGAGCACTGCATCTTCATCAAAGGTCACATCCCTGCTGATCTCAATGTGATGGTGACCTGGTATATAGATTCTGAAGGCCTTGGAGACCTCACAATATCCTACAAATATTCCCTTCTTTCCTGAAGGTTCCAGCTTGTTTCTCTTCTCTTTCGGTATATGAATAAACACTGGGCAGCCAAATATTTTGAGATGGCTTACCTCTGGCTTCTTTTCGGTGAACATCTCTTCCGGGGTCTTGAGCCCAAGTGTGCTATGGGACAATCAGTTCTGCACATATACCGCTGCCATTGCTGCTTCTGCCCATAAGCACATAGGAAGATATTGATCATGGATCATAGTCTTCACAACTTCCATTAATGTTCTTTTCTTTCGTTCAGCTACACCGTTTTGTTGGGGATTATAGGGAGTAGTGAGTTCCCTCTTGATCCCAACATCTTTGCAGAAGTTCAAAAACTCTTTTGAGGTATATTCTCCTCTATTATCTGACCTGAGTATCTTAATCTTTCTTTCAGAAAGATTCTCTATCAAGGCTTTGAATTCCTTAAACTCGCTGAACACTTCATCTTTAGATTTCAAAAAATATATCTAGGTCTTACGAGAATAATCATCAATAAATGATACATAATATACATACCCACTAATCGAGGATGATGGCATTGTGCCACATACATCTGAATGAATGATCTCTAGGACTCCTTTTACTTTGCTGTCTCTCTTTGGAAACGAGTTCTTGATGTTCTTCCCTTGTGCACATCCATTGCATACGCCTTCATGGTCACCTTTGAGTTCTGGTAAACCTGTGACTGCTTTGCATATGTATGGTAGCACCTTGTAGTTGATGTGAGCTAATATTATATGCCAAAGTTCACATGTGTTTTTAATGGCGTGGGTCATGGCAGCCTCTGAGTGACCCTTTAGTTTATACAAACCATTTTCTTCACTTCCAATGATGATTGCTTTATTTAAGGTTTCTCCTTTAACCCACATAAGAACTTCTCCATCTATTAAGACAACTTTGAAGCCTTTCTTTTCTAAAGCTGAAATCGAGAGTAGGTTCTTGGTCAAACCTGGTACATATAGTACGTCCTTCATCTTCAATGAATTTCCTGAATTCAATTTGTGGTTTGATTCTCCCACTCCCTTGATGGAATATTGGTAATCATCTCCAAGTGTCACTTTATGAGAAAATTTCTTTTCTGAGATAGAAGAGAGAATGCTTTTTTATCCCGTCATGTGTTTGGATGCACCACTATCATTGAGACAAGTGTCCTCTCCAGGTGTTACAGATCCTGAGAGGGCTGAGATTAAGACATGGTCTTTGATCTGCTCTCTTATCATCTTTGTGGGTGGCTCTTAATCTTCGACTACATGGGCATGGTGCCTCTTATGTTTTCTCTTGTATTCTTCTCGTCTAGCTGGACAAAACTTCACAATATGTCCCATCTTGTCACAATGATAACATTGTACAGATGAGTAGTCTCTTTCCTTTCGTTGTCCTTTCTTCTGGAATCTCCTTGGATGAGATTCTTTATGATTGAATTTGTTTGACTGTTGAGGATATTTATGAGTCTCCTTTTGGAAGTAGGGTTTCTTCCTTCCTCCTTTGGTGTGAGTAGCTAGGGCTTGATCATCAACTCTTTCTAGTAACGCTTCACGATTTGCTACTCTTGTTTCTTCTTGGATGCACTCTTCCCATAGACCATCAAACAATAGTTTCTCTGCTCTGGCAAAAATTGTTTGGATGAATGCATCCCAAGGTCTTGTGAGACCATTTAAGGTTATCATCACAAGTTCGTCTTCGTCTATAGTATCTTTGATTGCTTCTAGTTTTTATTTGAATTGAGATATTTTGGAGAAATATTCTTGAATAGTTTCTCCTTTCTGCCTCCTTGTATTCTTCAGTTGAGTTCTTAGATTCATCTTCCGATTTATGTTATTTCCTTCGTACAGTCTGGTCAAGGCATCAAACATTTCTTTCAGAGTCTTCTTAGATGACACATAAGGAATTAGGTGGTCTTTGATTGAATCTACAATGATTTTTTTGGTCCTGATTGTGTCCTTTTGATGCTTTGCTTTTTCTGCAGCATCGACGGGTTCCAACACTTCTTCTTTGATGAATCTTGCTAAGTCATTCTCTTTAAGAATGATACCAATCCTATACTTCCAGGCACAAAATTTTTCCACTCCTTCTAGCTTGTCAACAAGTTTAACGCTTGCAAACATCTTTTACCTGGAGCTAGGAAAATGATCGAAAAATGAAAGTGCTCAAAATCAAAATCTGAACTTACCAGGAGGTGCGCTTGGCTGAGGCGAGTAGCCTAGTGTGTTTGGATCTGAGAAAATCCAACTTTTTCTCCTCTAAACTTGATCTGCGGATTTCTGGATTGGTGCTTCTAGTTTTCTGGTACCTCTGGTACTCTAGTACTTCTGGTACACTGGTTTTCTGGTACTTCTGGTACTTTGTAAAACTAGGGTTTCACTTTTCGGGAGATCCAACCACTGAAAATGTGCACTGAGAGTGCCAAAGTAATCCTTGGGGGAGGGTGCACTTTTCTAGGTGGTTTTAGGGCTGAAAAGCTTAACCATCAAAAAACCTTAATTTGCATGTACGACAACAATGACGTTTTTCACTCTTGTGAAAGATGATTCCTTCAGCTTGGCTCTGATACGATGGTAATGTTTAAACCATTATTATAGTTCTTTGCATTTCAATAGATAACAATATCATAATATAATATCACTAAGAAATACACAATCACAAGAGACACAACATTTATCCTGGGAAACCCTCTAGGGGAAGAAAACCCAACAAAACTTCCTTATGATATATAGCCAATACAATGCCAAGAGATAACTCAAACTAATACAGAATATCCTCTCCCAAAGATGTGCCACTCTCTCTCCTTCTTCTCTAAGTTAGGCGCTAGCTTCCTTATTTATGCAAGACTGGCACGTGTGAAGTGTCTCTTCACTGGCAGGGCCGACTTCTCCAACTGGGTGGTTATAACCACCTTTATTATATTTCGGGGCCTCTTGATATATTCTGGGGCCAAAATTTTCTTTTGCCTTTTATAATTACATTATGACCAATCCGTAAAAGGGGATTTTGTTCTTTTACAATAGCCGACATGATCAATCCACAATGGGGATTGATCCAATGAATAATATATCAAATAATAATAAGAATACACTTTGCAGTTAAATTATTTTAATAGGAACATCGTTGAACGTTGGATCGAGGTAGGCCTCTTTCTTATCTTGCACATTAGTTTATATAACATATAATGGAATTGAGTTGATTTCTGCAGTCATACCTGTCTGTTGTGGTTTACCCTTGGCCATAGAGAGTTTTTCCCTCGTAACAGTTTCCAATAAAATCTAGAGTAAATGTTGCACAACGAACAAGATTTACATCCTTTAGAAGTACATGGATGTTGTACATGGAAAAATGAATAGGCCTAGTAGCCTTGCTAGAGATAGAGCACTTTGTACAAGCCCGAGAACATAGTTGAGATAAATAACTGATTTTTTATTTTCGCAAAGGATTTGTGTTGGTGAAGCGAGTGGGTTATAAGTCCCTCGTTTACGGATTAGTGATGAGATGAAGAAGGTTGTCATGGTAGTGACAGAGTATAGGATCTTCCAGAACCAAACAACATGGGTGCTTCCTGTAGATATATATATATATATACCACCTAGTATAAATGTGGATATGGGGTTAATTTGTATTCACCAAAATATATTAGCAGTTGTAATGAGTGCGATGAGCTAGAGGAGGAGCAATAAGATTTGCATGAGTGTTGTAAGCATGTTTGTGGGAGAACCTCCCATCAGTTAGGAGTAGAGGACCCACATAAATATTGGAGAATTAGTGACTTCTCCACTAAGACTTAAAGGATTGACTATGACCACATGCATCTAGGCAATTGATCTTCAACAAGTTGGAGATCCATGTAGATGGGATCATTTGGTATTTATAAGAGGGTATCATCTAGAGAGAGGATGAGTGGATGTGCCCATGGTTTAGATGCAATAATATCAACACATGTGTATGCAATGGAGATACCTAAGTAATGGTGCACTCAAAAGTAAACCAAAGGATTATAAAGGACAAGGTGATAGTTCCCCAACAAAGGAGATAGCTACCCGAAGAGGGTACAAAAAGGGAGAAGAAAACTATGACAAGAGAAGGGGTGAGACGAGGTAGGGGGGGATATAGGGGGGAAGAAAACCTGTCAAATTTTCTGTAAAGTTCATAATTACTTTCCTTATGATTAAGAGACTAGCAAGAGGAATTATGCAAGTGTTGGACCATGATGACACACACATGAGGACATCAAAATGATCTCATTCTATATGGAAGTTGGGCTATGGATAGACAAGGTAGAGGTTGTTGAATTTTCAATGAGCTATGGCTCATGCCTTCTCTTTAAATTTTCTGTTTAAATATTACTTGAACCATAACTACTGCATCAAACCAAGATCACAAGAAAAATAACCATGCACAAGAACACACGAAGTATCCTGGGAAACCCTTCTCAACAAGGGAAAAAAACCCAGCTAATCTTTTGCTATATTCCTTAAGAGAAATACCTCCCACACTATCACCAAACCTAGCACACAAGAGGGTGACCATAACTTCTGAAATCATGAGATGACACAATGTTAAGTGTGTTTCCTCAATGGGGATTCACCTTTATTTATATAAGACTTGTCACATCAATTGATGTGTCTATTGGCACAATAGGGCCGACCTCAATAACTCAAAATATAATTAATAATTACCATATTAATTATCTTTTATATTAATTATATTTTACATGAATTATCTTTTACATTAAGGTGGGCCGACCTGTACCCTTTACATTACAATCAGGGTTACATGTAAGTCTGACTCTTGAACAATATAGCAAGAGATCTCATACACCCACTAGTGCTCATCCACTAGAGCCACATTCATAAGGATGTCCATATCTCTATCTCACTGCGTCTCACAGGAGAACTACACTCACTAGTTCTCAACCACTGGGATCACGTTCCCCTGTGCTGATCCACAGGCACGTCCAACTCAACAAATCTTCTTTCCCACTGCAGTACACATGAGAGTCATCTGGAGTTAATTATCTCAACTCTCTGCTCAGAGGAGGATAATACACCGTCTTCATCTCTGTCTCATAACAATGCACCCATCTCATGGGAATTCACACGTTCACCTTGTGCTCAGCCACATGCACGTCCAACTCAACATATCTCCTTTTCTCATCACGTTACATAGGAGAATCATCTGGAGTTATTCTTAATTCTCTGTAAGGAGGAGGTCATCACCATGTTCCATTTCCATCTCAGATATGAACCACACACCCATCTCAGGGGCTCTCTCTTAAGTCGACTCAATCAGTCAGTGTCCTGGAGAATGTCTCACACAACTGTAATCATCAAAACTCCCTCTCAGCTAGAGAGACATTCTTCATCAGTCCAAGTATCACACGAAAGTACTTCAAGCTTTGTCTTGGCTGTAGTCATCAACACCCCCTATCAACTAGGGAGGTATTCTTCACCAATTCAATTTGGTGAAGATGTTGACAATCTGCTCATGTGTAGGAAGGTACAACACATGTGCTGTTTTCCTTTGCATCATGTCTGTCAAAAATGATATTTTATTTCAATGTGTTTCGATCTATCATGAAACACCAAGTTCTCAAAGAGCTTCAAACAAAGCTCTGGTTATCATCATAGAATCCATCTCATGATTAAGCAAATCTGTCAGAAGCTTGTGAAGCCACACTATTTCACACACTCAATGCTATATACTCTACTTCTGTAGTACTCAAGGCCACAGAGCCTTGTTTCCTGCTGCATCAGGAAATCATGGCAAACTTCACGGTAAAACAACAACTGGATGTGCTCTTCCGGTCCATTGTACTCTCTACTCAATCTGTATCGACATATCCCTGCAAAATCAAGTTCTCACTGTAGGCATATCTTAGGCCATGTCCAACTGTGCCTCGTTTATATCTCAATACATGCTTTACTGCTATCCAGTGAGTCTATCTCGACTGACTCATGGATTGACTAAGTACATTTTTTGCATAGCATATATCAGGTCTAGTGTTAACTTGATACATTAATGATCCAATCAGCTGTGGATCAATATCATCTGAATCACTATTTATTTTTCATCAAATCCATCAACATCGGTGTATACATGGATTTGCATTCTGTAATACTGAACTTCTTTAATATCCCCAGTGTATGTTTTCCTTGACTTAGGAAAAGTCTCATTGGTCCTCTATCATACTTCTTGTCCCAAGAAGTAGTACATCATACCTAGATCCTTCATCTCGAAATCAGAAGTCAAGGCTTGCTTGTAAAAACATGACTTCTTGAACAAGTCATCAAAATCAAGTTCTTGTCACCAACAATGTAATAGTATAGGTTTGGATCAGCAACACTCTTGCTGAAACCCAAACTTCATCAAGAATTCATTTATTTGATGTAGTTTCCAACTCATGGGTGGTAGTACAAATGGGAGTTCATCGAGCTACTAGATCAATATGTCTCATCATAGTTCACTCCCTCTTCTTGTGAGAATCCTTTGACTACAAGTTGTGTTCTTGTATTTCTCGACACTTCCATCATCTGCATGTATTTCTTCCTCTTGCAGAGTTTGTCAAGCCCAAAAAGGCCTTTTATGGTTTACTGTAAAGTTCCTGGGAATATTATCTGGAACAGTTGGATCAACTGTATCAATGGCTGTCTCCCTCTGAACCACTGAGGGGGAGAAGGTATTTGTCTTTTCCTTCTTCTCAAACAATTTTAACTCCCTCTAAAGTCTTGAAGGAAAAACATCTTCCTTTGTTCTTAACCTACCTGAAACAAGGAAACAAACGAAAGGAAACAAGACAAGAATATTTCCTAGAGGATATTTATGAGTACATCTCTAGAATCAAAACAATTTAAGGGTTGTCACAACTACAACATCTACTTGTAATGTAGCATGATAATTTAAAACAATCAAACCCGAGGTCTTCAATTCTAGTGTGTTGTTCTTATGAATGCATTGAGACCTCTCTGGGTCCATGATTTCACCAAGGGTTCCTTCCTCCTGCAAGTACCCTTATGACAATGATGAAAATAATATATATACAAGTGCATACCTGAGAGTGAACACCAATGGAGGTTCTGCTTCAATGTCATGATGAGCAATGACATTCCTTGCTAGTGTGCCTTGTATCCATCGGTACCATACAAGTCTCCGACGAAGTTTGCATCATCCTTTACTACTGTAACTGATATGAGAGTATCACAAATTTGGAATTTTGTCCTTCTGTTGGTGATCCAACTTGCTATGAATGTTTTAGCTTATCAAGGTCATGTGCACTATTTGACATTTAGCAAAATTCCAAACACACTATTGTATCTATCCTTGTAGCTTCTACTGCTACATAACACTGTTATGTCTTGACTTCAGATCTGTATTTTAAGGGTTTCAATTTGTTCTGTAACATCTTCAATGCACTTAGGTAAGCCATCAACAACCGTCTATGTTTGTTGGGATAAACACCAACACCACCATTAAACACTTACATCAATATATATGACATCAAATGATGGCAAGATGGATAAATTGGACAACATAGATATAAATCATAGAATTTACTTGTCCATAGGTCTGTATTGTTATGGGTCTGTAATGTCACTCAACTAGTCTTTAAAAACTTCTCATAATTTCCTCTTATCTCTGTTCAAATATGTACCTCATTTCTCCTCCTTCACAAGTAAATCATATAGAAGAGAAACAAAAGAACAAGTGTGAACATAATAGGTAGCGAAAATATGAATGCTTGGTACAAATTAAGCTTGGGGAGAGGTGGCTGGTAATGTGGAGAACATGAGGAAGATTTGTCTGTCATTTTTACTCAAAACATGGTACGATCTGATCCCACACCTAATCTAAAACACCACTAAAACTCATCGATCAAATGTGGGTAAAAAAAATTTGAATAGATGACCCCAAAACCGCCTTACCATCATCAAAACTCCAAACTAAATGCCCACGTCAATGGGATGGATTTTAACTGGGAAACACTGGGTGTGAGTAATGTTTTAATGAACATCATGGACAAATGCATGTGATGGGCTTAGGCCTTAATAATGTCTATCCATGGTTTTGTAGATCCCCGAGGCTCGAAATAAGTATTACCAGACTTTGTCTAACTGATCATCAAAGTAATGATGATTCTTCACTGCTCCTACTTCATCAAACTAGGTTTTGAAAGGCCACAACAAAAAGGGCATAGTTTTTACTTCAGTTCCTCGGAAATCAATTTACCAGTGAAGACACAGGTCTGCGGTTTAAGTCCATGAGGCCAGACTTCCATGGAAGCTTTTAGAGGGGCCCCAGAATAGGCCGGGTTCCTTCCTCTTTCCAACTTTAGGGGGTCTGACCCTTCTCCTAGGCTCCAAATTCTTTTTTATATACTTTTGGCTGCTGTTTAAGGGTTTTCTGCGACAGTTTTTAGAGGCCCGTGGCCACCTGAATTTGACAACCATGTTGAAATATTGTAACTGCAAAGAGTATTTTATTTATTATTGATTTATTATTCATTATATCAATCCCCTTTCGTGGATTGATCATGTTGGGTATTGTTATTGATCAAATCCCCTTTTGCGGATTGGTCAAACCCTAATTGTAATATGCAAATTAAGAAGTTGCCCCCAGAAAAATTAAAGTGGTTCAAACCATCGAGAAAGACATGTTGGCTCTGCCAGTGAAGAGACACCTCCTTTCAGTGCTTGCCAGATTGTATAAATAAAGAAATCCATCACCTCATTTGTTCACTCACTCAGCTCACATATCTAGTGCGCAAGTATTGAAGGAAACTGCAGTTACCAGTTGCCGGAAGAAGGAAGAGAGAGAGACACATTGCTTGGGAGAGGATATTCTCTAGTGTTTGGTTTATTGTCTTGGAATTCTATTGACTATCTATATTAAGGAAGTTTTTGCTGGGTTTTCTTCCCCATGAGGGTTTCCCAGGATAAATGTTGTGTATCTTGTGATTGTGTTTCTCTCAGTGATCCTCTCTATGCTATGGTTATCTAGTAAATTGAAAAGAAACCTAATAATATATTAAACCTTAACATGGTATCAGAGTTAAGCTGATGAGAGCACCTTTCACTGGATAAGCAAAAACGTCATTGTTGCCATACAAGAAAATTAGGGCTTTTTATTGGAGATGAAGTTTTTCCTAAAAACCATCTAGAAAAGTGCGCCCTACCCTAGTGAATATTTTGGCACCTTGAGCGCCTATTTTCAATAGATAGAACTCTTGAAAAGTGAAACCCTAGTTCTCACTGGTACCGGAAAACTAGAAGTACCAGAAAACCAGAAGTACTAGAAATCCAGGAAACCATAACCAATACCAGAAGTAACACTCCAGATTTGTTGAAATAATGTAACTGCGAAGAGCATTCTTATTATTATTGTTATTTTATTATTAAGATTAATCCCCATTGTGGATTAATCATGTCGGTAATTGTATTAGGACCAAATTCCCTTTTGCGAATTGGTCATCGGACAATTATAATAGGTAGAATAAGAAGTCATCCCCAACAGTTATTATTGAAGACCCATAATTAATTAAAGGCGGGTTTACCCACCGAGAGTGAGGTTGGCGCTGTCTGTGAAACCCTTTCACACGTGCCAGTCTTGTATATATAGGAGGCTAGTGCCTCACTTCTAACACACAACTCACTTGCTCATTCTCTTATGAGGCAAGCTGCAATTACCAGTTGGAGAGAGGGAGAAGGGTGGCACATCTCTTGGGGAGGACTATCTATATTGGTTTGAGTTATCTCTTGAACATTGTATAAGCTATTTATGATAATGAAGTTTTTCCTGGGTTTTCTTTCTCTAGAGGGTTTCCCAGGATAAATGCCGTGTCTCTTGTGAATGTGTATTTTTCAGTGATCTTGTTCTTATGATGCTCTTATCTATTGAAATGCAAAGAACTATAATAATGGCATAAACATTAACATGGTATCAGAGCCAACCTGAATGAAACACTATTTGCAAGAGAAAAACGTCACTGTCGCAGCACCTACAAATTAGGGTTTTGCAAAAGTAACTCTTTTCAGCTCCCTAAACACCTAGAAAGTTGCGCCCTCCCCCCAGTATCAATTTGGCACCTAGAGCGCATCTTTTCAGTGGCTGAATTTCCCGGAAAGTGAAACCCTAGTTTCACAAAAGTACCAGAAGTACCAGAAAACCAGTACTAAAAGTACTGGAGTACCAGAAGTACCAGAAGCACCAGTCCAGAAATCAACAGATCAGATTTGACGAGGTAAAAAATGGATTTTCTTAGATCCAAGGACACCAGGCTACTTGCCTCAGCCAAGCGCACCTCCTGGTAAGGTCAAAATTTGATTTTAAGCATTTTCAATTTTTGGTCATTTTTATAGCCTCAAGTACAAGATGTCTGCAAGCACAAAGCTTGTTGAGAAACTAGAAGGCATAGACAACTTCCTTGCCTGGAAGTATAGGATAGGTCTGATCCTTGCAGAGAATGACCTAGCAAAATATATCAAAGAAGAAGTGGAGGAACCTGAAGATGCCGTAGAGAAAGCGAAGCATCAGAAGAACTCAATCATGGCTCAAAGAATCATTGCAGTTTCAATCAAAGACCACCTGATCCCGTATGTATCGTCCAAGAAGACTTCAAAGGAAATGTTTGACGCTCTAAACAAACTATATGAAGGAAAGAACATTAATCGAAAGATGAATCTAAGATCTCAATTGAAGAATACCAAGATGCAGAAAGGAGAAATGATTCAAGAATATTTCTCCCGAATCTCAGAAATAAAAGAATAGTTAAAAGCAATTGGAGACACCATCGACGAAGATGAATTCGTAATAACAACCTTAAATGGTCTCGCAAGACCTCAGGATGCTTTCATCCAGTCAGTATGTGGTAGAAAGGAGAAACTTCAGTTTGAAGGCCTATGGGAAGAATGCATCCAAGGAGAGACAAGGGTAGCCAACCGTGAAGCACTACGAGCAAGGGATGATGATCAAGCCCTAACTACTCATACAAAAGGAGGAAGAAAGAAACCCTACTTCAAAAGGGAATCTCATAGAGAACCGCAACCATCAAACAAATTCAACAACCAAGAATCTCATTCAATAAATTTTTAGAAGAACTGACAACGCAAGGGATGGGATCTCTCATCTATACAATGCTATCATTGTGATAAGATGGGACATAAGGCGAATAATTTTCCAGTCAGAAGAGAAAAGTATAAGAGGAAGCACAAAAGGCAACATGCTCACATAGCCGAAGATGAAGAACCACCTATGAAGATGATTAAGGACCATGTTTTGATTTCATCTCTCTCAGGATCTGTATCACCTGGAGAGGACACATGGCTCATTGATAGCGGTGCATCAAAACATATGACGGGTAAGAAAAATACTCTCTTGTATTTTAGAAAAGAAGTTTTCTCATAAAATAACTCTTGGAGATGATTTTCAATATCCCATCAAGGGAATAGGAGAATCAAACTACAAGCTAGATTCAGAAAACTCAATAACAATGAAGGACGTACTCTATGTACCGGGCCTAAAGAAGAACTTACTCTCCATATTAGATTTAGACAAGAAAGGCTATAGAGTTTCCTTCATAGATGGAGAATTTCTTATGTGGGCTAAGGTAGAAACCTTAAATGAAGCAATCGTCATCAGAAGTGAAAAAAATGGCTTATATAAGCTGAAGGGTCACCCAAAAACTGCCATGACTCATGCCGTCGAAAACTCATGCGAACTTTGGCATAGAAGATTGGCCCACATCAACTATAATGCGTTACCATACATATGCAAAGCTGTCACAAGTTTACCATAACTCAAGGTTGATCATGAAGGCATATGCAATGGATGTGCGTAAGGGAAGAACATCAAGAACCCTTTTCCAAAGAGGGACAACAAAGCAGAAGGAGCATTGTAACTCATTCATTTAGACGTGTGTGGCCCAATGCCATTATCCTCCATTAGTGGGTATGCATACTATGTATCATTTATTGATGATTATTCTCGTAAATCCTGGATATATTTCTTAAAATCTAAAGATGAAGTATCCAGTAAATTCAAGGAATTCAAAGCCTTGATAGAGAATCTTTCCGAAATAAAGATTAACATACTCAGGTTAGATAATGGAGGAGAATATACCTCAAAGGAGTTTGAAAACTTCTGCAGAGATGTTGGGATCAAGAGGGAACTCACTACTCCCTATAATCCTCAACAAAATGGTGTAGCTGAAAGGAAGAACAGAACAATTATGGAAGCCGTAAAGACCATGATTCACGATGAAGATCTTCCTATGTGCTTATAGGCAGAAGTAGCAATGACAACTGTTTATGTGCAGAACAGAGTATTCCATAATGCACTTGGATTCAAGATCCCAGAAGAAATGTTCACTGGAAAGAAGCCAAAAGTAAGCCATCTCAAAATATTTGGCTGTCCAGTATTTATTCATATACCGAAAGAGGAAAAAAACAAGCTGGAACCCTCTAGAAAGAAGGGAATATTTGTGGGATACTGTGAAGTATCCAAGGCATTCAGAATCTACATACCTGGTCACCGCCATATTGAGATCAGCAGGGACGTGACCTTTGATGAAGAAGCAACACTTAAGAAATCTAGAAGATGCCAACTTGAAGAATGTATGAAGAGGAACCTGTAAATCCCAGGACTACTGAATCCATGAGGGAAGTTCCCAGAACCATAGAACCTGATGAGGAGACCTCTGAAGATCATGATATAACAGAAGTTCAAGAACCTCCTCAAATGACCTTCTCCCATAAAAGAAAGCCTACTTGGGCAAGAGAGCTTATTCAAGATGGAGAGAAGTATGGTTCCAGAAGGAACCACGAGACAGGTGAAAAGACCAAAGCCATTCTCCAATTACACGACTTTGATGTGAAATCTACTTAATGAAGAACCTACATGCTTTGAAGAGGCCATTCAAAAGAAGGAATGGGCAGATGCCATGATAGAGGAATACCAATCCATAATAAAGAATGATGTATGGGAAATAGTTCTCAGACCAAAAAGTAAGGATGTGGTTTCATAAAAATGACTTTTCAAAATAAAACATGCTGCTGATGGAAGTATTGAGAAATATAAAGCAAGATTTGTCACTCGTGGCTTTTCCCAGAAGGAAGGGATTGACTATGAAGAGACATTCGCTCCTGTGGCCAGATACACTTCGATTAGAACCATTATAGCTCTTGCTGTCAAGATGAAATGGAAGCTACATCAGATGGACGTGAAGACAACTTTCCTGAATGGTGTTATCGAAGAGGAAGTGTATATAGAGCAACCCCAAGGATTTGAGGTTGAATACATGAAGTCTCATGTCTGTCGATTGAAGAAAGCCTTATACGGATTGAAGTAAGCTTCCAGAGCTTGGTATGGCCATATAGATAGTTTCTTGACGAGTTTAGGATTTACCAAGAGTAAAGCAGACTCAAATATCTACTTCAAAATTATGGATAATGAACCAGTAATATTACTACTGTATGTGGATGACTTATTGTTAACTAGAGAAGAAAAGCTCATCACTAAATGTAAACAGAGACTTGCTGCAGAATTTGAAATGAAAGACCTTGGCCTAATACATTACTTCTTAGGTCTTGAGGTATTGCAGAGTCCAGAAAGAATCTTCCTTAACCAAGGGAAGTACACGGTCAAAATCTTAAAGAGATTCGACATGCTAGAATGCAAGTCCATGAATACTCCCATGGAAGCGAAGCTGAAGCTGCTGGTCGATACTTCGTCAGATTTGA
>ML782523.1:542672-569523 GCA_009831015.1 Picea engelmannii | reverse complement strand
GAGATTCGACATGCTAGAATGCAAGTCCATGAATACTCCCATGGAAGCGAAGCTGAAGCTGCTGGTCGATACTTCGTCAGATTTGATAGATGCCACACTGTACAGACATATTATTGGATCGCTGATGTACCTGACGAACACCAAACCAGACATCTGTTTGACAGTGAATACCTTGAGTTAGTTTTTGGTAGAGCCCAAACGTGTTCACCTAGTGGCAGCAAAACATGTGATGAGGTACCTTAAAAGTACAATGGATTATGGTCTCAGCTATGATGGAGATCATGACTTCACATTGAGTGGATATATTGATGCAGATTGGGCAGGAAGCGTTGTAGACATGAAAAACACTTCCGGATGCTGTTTCAGTTTGGGATCAACCATGATCTCGTGGCAGAGTAGGAAACAATCTAGTATTGCTCTCAGCACAGCGGAAGCAGAGTACATTGCCGCATGTTCTACTAGCTGCGAAGCTATATGGCTTCGAAGTTGCTGACAGACCTATTTGACTTGGAGATGAGAGCAACCGCGATTCGATGTGACAACCAGAGCTGCATAAAGATGACAGAGAATCATGTATTCCATGACAGGTCGAAGCACATGGAGATCCGCTATCATTTCATCCGTGACATGGTACAAATAGGAGCCTTGAAGCTCCAATACATTAGCACGGATGAACATGTTGCTGACGTGTTGACTATGCCTCTATCTCGTGTAAAGTTTGAACACTTTCAAGATAAACTTGGTATAGTTTGAAAGGACCCTCTCTGAAAGGGGGAGTATATATATTTTCCTTGCTTCTGACCTAGTTGTTAGACGTAAAGCAAGATGATTCATGCTTCTAACTGTTAGAATATAGAAGATGGTGTGCTCATTTTACCATTGACGATACCCTCGTCACCCAACCACAGGCCAAAGCCTCCCTCCGAGCTCCTTAACCTTGACTGAGAAATTCCTCTGGAAGCAAACCCTAGGCTAGATAGCCAAAAAAAGGGCAGTAAATCTCTCCCCAAGGATAGCGCAACACAAAAGACTGATCAGATAGTCCCAAACCCTAGCCAAGAGATATCCAAGCCAATACTGAGAACTAGCTACTGCTGCCCCTGCAACCCTCCTTCAAACCTGTGCACCAGACTGCAACTGCAGTGTGCACCAATTGGGAAACTGCAATTCTAAGATGCTGCAAATGAAAACTGACGTCCTGTATTTATAGTAATCCTGCCAGTTTTGCTGGGGCCGACTTCTCCTTCTGGGTATGTGTCTATTCAGTATATTATTATTATTTATGGCCGATTTCTTCTCTTGGACACTAATAGCCTAATATAAATTATCTTCTTGAGCCGACAAGGCTTCTAGTGTTATTAGCCAACTCATTAGGGTTTTTCTTACTTCCTGGAGTCTTCTATTCTCGTCAGGTTCACACGTGGGGGTAAATACCTCCCACAGCTACCATAATATTAATACCTCCTCCTAGCTAGAGAGGTATTTACAGGTAATGGACTTGAGCACAAAATATACCATTTACCCGGTAGCATCAATATAGTCATCTAGACTATTTCATGACTAGATCATGAGCATCACCATCATCATCAGCTGCATCATCTCTCGAAACCATACTTCATCTGAGTGGTTAGATATGATGCTGGATAAGTCATTCTTACCATAAAGTGATACAAGAGGAGTAAAAGCTCTGAACTGTTTTTCGTCTAAAAAATATCTGTTCATCATTCATCTGAATGATCATTATCTCCAATAAACTACTGGTATTCTTCAAGTCAATTAGAATAAGGATAGAACACACCTGTGTCTATTTATAGTAGTACATAACTATAATCCAGTGGTTAACTACCACATCAAGTAACACACAAGTACTTGATCAACAACGTATAGTTGCGAATAGTGAAACATATTTACCACAGTAGTCCTCATCTACTGTCATATAGTCTTCATAAAAAATATCTGAGAGCATCCTACATAGAGACAATATTATGATAAAAACTGAATCATCTGGGCCAATCTTTCACTCACGTCTGTGAGATCTGAAAGAGTGTCCGCCCTCAGTATAGAATATCAACAATAATCATTTGGGCCAATCTTTCACTCACATCTGTGAGGTCTGAAAGAATGTTTTCCCTCAATATAGAATATCGATAATGGACTATCTGCCCCATTCTTCTCAACCAAGGAAGAATGATTGTTTCTGATTTCTGAACCTGGACCATTTCCCACCCTGGGCCATTCTTCCGACACTAAACAAAGTGTAACCTAGAGATAATGAGTCTGCCCTCGAGAAATGTTTGGACCATTCCTTACGCTGGGCCATTCCTCCAACACTAAACAAAGTGTAACCTGGAGGGAATGAGTCTGCCTTAAGGAATGACTGTCCTGGACTATTCCCCACCCTGGGCCATTCTTATGACACTAAACAAAGTGTAACCTGGAGAAAATGAGTCTGCCCTCGAGGAATAACTGTCCCTAATTGCTGAGCCTGGACTATTCCCCACCCTGGGCCATTCTTCCAACACTAAACAAAGTGTAACCTGGAGAGAATGAGTCTGCCCTCGAGGAATAACTGTCTGGACCATTCCCCACCCTGGGCTATTCCTCCAACACTAAAGTGTAACTTGGAGAGAATGTATAACCCTCGAGGAATGTCTGTCCTGCATCAACCTCCAAAACGGACGATTCTTCGAAACTGCTCACAACTGTGAACTTCGAAAGAATGACTGCCCGACGAGGCAGACCATTCTACTTGACCACTACTCAGAGTGACTGTCAAGAAGAAGGACTGTCCTAAACCACTCCCCATAATGGGAAGTCGTTGTCTATGATACATTAACAATCATTCTGCCTCCCATGTTAACTACAATGGGAAGTCATTGTCCGTCAGAAATCTCAATCCACTTTCCGAACAAGAAAGCATCTGTCCAATCTGGACTATTTTTCAATTGCAAAGATAAATGATATTTTCAATGCTCCCTCCTAATTGGAGAGTTATTTCAATTACAAAAATAAATGTTTGCGTACCTTCTTCTAGTTTGGAGAGTTCCCTTCCAGCTAAGAGAGTTATTTCCACGAGCTCTAGCTTGAGTATGCAAGTTCTTTCATCTTGAATAGAGGTTTTATCAAAATGTATGCTTATCTACTCATCTGTGGAGATATGTATTGGAGAATCACTTTCTCCTTTCTGGACTTCATCATGGATAATGTATTTCTTGTACTATAGTCTGGAACACTGTGAAGGCTTCATGTAGATCTAAACAGTAGAGTATATCATGGCTGGAGAACTTGAACATATTCATGTGGTACTTCTTCTGTCATCATGAGATTTGATCTTCTAAGTAGTCATCTTGATGTTATAGGAAATCTTCACCATGCTTCTGTTGTGCACTGGAGGTTCTCCATCATGTTGTCTTCTGCATACATGAGTCTCTTTCTGTATGGCTCAAAGTCATGATATTTCTCTTTATACTTTCTTTATTCGATTTCTCTGGAGAACATTCTTTGCATTCATCTGATGTAGAATTCTAACTCATGGATGTCACAGATAATATAATGACTTATGTAGAGATAAGTCTGGTGTACTGGAACAATCAATCATCATAGTCTTCTCCCTCCATCTGGGAGAACCTCTGGTTCTGAATCTTGCAATGCTTTCTGTTGTCACAAGAGTTGACTCTAGGCTGTGATAGAGCCAAGCCTTAGCACATTTTAAAAAGAAAAAGTTATTTATTGTTTAGAACTTGACTTGGGTTGCAGCAAGCCAAACTCTAAAAATTGATTTTGAGTCCACTTCTGACCTAATACACTCAGAGATAGTTCTCTCAACATCCAAGGGCTCTTTATTCTGGAATATTCAATAATTACAGTAAGAAGGCCAGATTTCTTATTAGAAAAGATGTTTAATCAGGTTGGGGGTTGATCCAGGAAAACAGTCCATTGGGCATGGAGTCAAGTGAAAACCACATAAAATAGATCATAACAGGGATCACATTACTTGCAGAAAATGAGGCAAAGTAAGTCTATCTTTCAACTATAAATAATCATGATATAACAACAGAAAAAGAAAAGGAAAGGACCATCACAGTGAAAGCATCTATCAGGGATGAATTTCCACTACGACTTTGGAAGAAAAAACTGAAGGCTGATGGCTAGATACAGAGCACTTATCTAGAGTGAATTCTGACCAGTCACCATTGAAAACAAAACTCTTATAAACTGTGTGAAAGGAGCATGTAAAATGAATTCCAGACAGATTTTAACTCAGTTGATAAAAGCACAGATAGATTAAATGACAAAAAGGAGAACATAGTGAAAGAAAAGACCGTAATGAATCTCATAATATCAAGAAAACGTGTCACTATGTATAATTCCATTCAGGGCCTTCAAAATAACTCTGCGTTCCAAAAGGAGCTCTCTGCCCTCGAGATTTCTCCCGGCTCCCCCCTCCATTACAATGAATGCATTTCTATATAAATTCCCTCTCTCAAGGAGGGTGAAACTGCCTCATATCATAACTGCTAGTTAACTAACTTCAACTGTCTTTAACTAATTATAACAGTAATCTAAACTAAATTAAAAGTACAACTCAAATCCTAATTTCTAGCAAAATGTTTATAGCCGTAAGTGCATTAGATCCTCCTCCATATAGATGAGTTGTAGTGGTGGCTATCTGGTCGTTGGAATAAAACATAATAGATTTCCCAGTGCGTTCTCTTCAGGTCCCTTATATCCCTTCGGTGCAATAGTGAATACACAAACTGTAAGGTATCCATTGGACACATCGAGCAAAATACACAAGAGCGACATCCAACCTTCGCTACCATATTTTGCAGTAAAATAGAAAGCAGGATTGAAGCCTAATCGAGAAAGTGTTGCAATTGTTAACCATGCCTGTTTTCCAGCTTCACACTATCGATTAAGGTAACATATCTCCCAACAAGATCTCCAACATTAAACATTGCTATCAAAACAACAACATACCATAAACCCAAATGAAGCTTGCTCATTTCTTCTAATAGAAAACTTGGGAAGATGGATAATGTAAGAACAAAAGATATCGAACCCATAGTCGATGTTCTGTCTCGGCAACTCCCTGTTGTGTATCTCCTATGTCCTTCTCATTTAGTGATAGTTTGGTGCCTCTTGCTGCAAGGTCAGCGGTAACAGTCTTTGATCCCTCAGATGCCACCTTAGAATAGTAATATTTTAAAATTGGTAGGCGTGGGAAGACAATTGCGTAGAGAAGAACGCACGCGAATACAAAGATGGTAGATATTGCAAAGGATAACAAAGCTCCTTTGTGAAGGCCATCGTTTTGAAAGGCTACTGGCTTGGCACTGAATCTAGTCTGACAATTCTCTCTTCCACATGCTGAGATGGGAAACATGTTGAGATAGAAAGCGCGGCTTGCCTGGAGCTCCAGGGTCCTTAAACAAAGACTCTTCAATATGCGGAACCAAGAACTCAGCTTTCGAACTTTCAGAGAACAAGGCGTGGTATGAAAAACAATAATTAAAACCCTGAAATCGCGTGATTGGTGGTCTTTATGCATGCGACACATGTTGGTGTTTCAGTCCACATTTACTAACTGTCCGTGAATTTCTGGAAATATCCTTTGATTGTTTATCATGTGCTTTGTTTCCAATTCGACAAATTCTCTTGATGATTCAAAATCTGGGAATAGTCCTTTGACTGCTAATGCTATGGCTGGAAATGCGGGATTGCTGATCTGTTGCCTTGCGATTGTTAGCAATCTTGCAACTGTTTCCATGAACCATATAATCCTGGAAATAAATTATTTTATTCTAATCTTATTTGCAACGAATTCCTTTCGAGCAACAAACAACACCTAAAAGTCGGATGAATTGGAATTCATATGAGTTGAGAGGTGTTTTCCCCTGTTCTCCAACCAAAACATTTCTCCTTCAAATTTGGACTGCTATATGACTTTCCATTTGTATTCTAGTTCTTCTTCGACATGGAGAAGAAGTTCCATGTCCGTGCATTTGTTGATGTATGTCAAGGTACGTGTTGCCTCGTCCGCAAGCTCAACGAATCCACTCTTGTTCATTCAAAATGCCAGGTTAATATATCCAATTGGGTCACATATTACGACGTCAAAGGATTGTAGAAGCCTCCTCTAAAGTACTGGAAATTTGCAATGAAATCTATGACAACACGAAAAGTCTAAAACCATACCACTTGTTATCGCAATGTGAAAATAGCCATCAAATAAAGCATGAGTGATGATTGCTGAAACTCATCTCCTGTGTTATTATTGATATTCTTCGCTTCCGATTGATGAGAGCATAGATCCTTAGATTCTTCTCAAGAAAGTAGTTGTAAACTGTCCCCACAATTCCTCCAATGATTCCAAGAAACTGATACAATATCTATTGGCAAATTATGAAGCAAATGTCCAGATTGCAAGTCTCGTATTCGCAGAACATACTTGATATCACTTAAATAGCTTCCAACTGTATAAAGTCTACCCGAACCAACATATACCTAGGAGCATTTTATTTGTTCGAAAAGTGAACAAAGCACCATTATTTGCAACAAAATCATACCTTTCACTTGTATATTTCGAACCCTGGCATGTTGATAGGCTGCTTCAACTGCAGGTAACGTTATCTGAAAATTATTACTACTGGTGCGCTGGACAGGTATCAGCTCCACTCCTGTGCGCCATTTTAGATTTATGTCAAAACATAATTGAACTATACAAGTGCCTTAGTAAAATCAGAAATCTTCAATATCTGTTACAACATAGGCTCCATCTAGGGATGGTACTTTCCCATAAAGTGCCAAGAACAGTAGACCAGGTGCCTACATCAATAAAGTGACCTGCAAAAAGTCCTGAACCTCATCACGTAGCACCTTGCAGCAATCCGAGCAGTGGAGGAATTCAACATTTGAGACCATTGTAGTTGCCAATGAAAAAATGTAGAGTTCTACGAACCAGGGAGTCGCCAGGTGAACAATCACAGCCCATCGAACGTCTATCCCATGTTCACCTTCAGGAGATAGATCGAATCTTTGTCGTATCCCAGGGAAGATTTACTTCGTCCTCCGTCCCCGGCAACAACGCCAAAAATGTTGTCGCAAGAGTTGACTCTAGGCTGTGATAGAGTCAAGCCTTAACACATTTTAAAAAGAAAAAGTTATTTATTGTTCAGAACTTGACTTGGGTTGCAGCAAGCCAAACCCTGAAAATTGATTTTGAGTGCACTTCTGACCTAATACACTAAGAGACAGTTCTCTCAACAGCCAAGGGCTCTTTATTAAGGAATATTCAATAATTACAGTAAGAAGGCCAGATTTCTTATTAGAAAAGATGTTTAATCAGGTTGGGGGTTGATCCAGGAAAACAGTCCATTGGGCATGGAGTCAAGTGAAAACCATAGAAAAGAGATCATAACAGGGATCACATTACTTGCAGAAAATGAGGCAAAGTAAGTCTATCTTTCAACTATAAATAATCATGATATAACAGCAGAAAAAGAAAAGGAAAGGACCATCATAGTGAAAGGATCTATCAGGGATGAATTTCCACTACGACTTTGGAAGAAAAAACTGAAGGCTGATGGCTAGATACAGAGCACTTATCTATAGTGAATTCTGACCAGTCACCATTGAAAACATAACTCTTATAAACTGTGTGAAAGGAGCATGTAAAATGAATTCCAGACAGATTTTAACTCAGTTGATAAAAACACATATAGATTAAATGACAAAAAGGAGAACATAGTGAAAGAAAAGACCGTAATGAATCTCATAATATCAAGAAAACGCATCACTCTGTATAATTCCATTAAGGGCCTTCAAAATAACTCTGCGTTCCAAAAGGAGCTCTCTGCCCTCGAGCTTTCTCCCGGCTCCCCCCTCCATTACAATGAATGCATTTCTATATAAATTCCCTCTCTCAAGGAGGTTGAAACCGCCTCATATCATAACTGCTAGTTAACTAACTTCAACTGTCTTTAACTAATTATAACAGTAATCTAAACTAAATTAAAAGTACAACTCAAATCCTAATTTCTAGCAAAATGTTTATATCCGTAAGTGCATTAGATCCTCCTCCATATAGATGAGTTGTAGTGTTGGCTATCTGGTCGTTGGAATAAAACATAATAGATTTCCTAGTGCATTCTGTTCAGGTCCCTTATATCCCTTCGGTGCAATAGTGAATACACAAACTGTAAGGTATCCATTGGACACACCGAGCAAAATACACAAGAGCGACATCCAACCTTCGCTACCATATTTTGCAGTAAAATAGAAAGCAGGGATGAAGCCTAATCGAGAAAGTGTTGCAATTGTTAACCATGCCTGTTTTCCAGCTTCACACTATTGATTAAGGTAACGTATCTCCCAACAAGATCTCCAACATTAAACATTGCTATCGAAACAACAACATACCATAAACCCAAATGAAGCTTGCCCATTTCTTCTGATAGAAAACCTGGGAAGATGGATAATGTAAGAACAAAAGATATCGAACCCATAGTCGATGTTCTGTCTCGACAACTCCCTGTTGTGTATCTCCTATGTCCTTCTCATTTAGTGATAGTTTGATGCCTCTTGCTGCAAGGTCAGCGGTAACAGTCTTTGATCCCTCAGATGCCACCTTAGAATAGTAATATTTTGAAATTGGTAGGCGTGGGAAGACAATTGCGTAGAGCAGAACGCACACAAACACAAAGATGGTAGATATTGCAAAGGATAACAAAGCTCCTTTGTGAAGGCCATCGTTTTGAAAGGCTGTTGGCTTGGCACTGAATCTAGTCTGACAATTCTCTCTTCCACATGCTGAGATGGGAAACATACTGAGATAGAAAACGCGGCTTGCCTGGAGCTCCAGGGTCCTTAAACAAAGACTCTTCAATATGCGGAACCAAAAACTCGGAACCAAGAACTCGACTTTCGGACTTTTGGAGAACAAGGCGTGGTATGAAAAACAATAATCAAAACCCCGAAATCGCGTGATTGGTAGTCTTTATGCATGCAGCACGTGTTGGTGTTTCGGTCCACATTTGTTAACTGTCCGTGAATTTCTGGAAATATCCTTTGATTGTTTATCATGTGCTTTGTTTCCAATTCGACAAATTCTCTTGATGATTCAAAATCTGGGAATAGTCCTTTGACTGCTAATGCTATGGATGGAAATGCGGGATTGCTGATCTGTTGCCTTGCGATTGTTAGCAATCTTGCAACTGTTTCCATGAACCATATAATCCTGGAAATAAATTATTTTATTCTAATCTTATTTGCAACGAATTCCTTTCGAGCAACAACCAACACCTAAAAGTCGGATGAATTGGAATTCATATGAGTTGAGAGGTGTTTTCCCCTGTTCTCCAACCAAAACATTTCCCCTTCAAATTTGGACTGCTATATGACTTTCCATTTGTATTCTAGTTCTTCTTCGACATGGAGAAGAAGTTCCATGTCCGTGCATTTGTTGATGTATGTCAAGGTACGTGTTGCCTCGTCCGCAAGCTCAACCAATACACTCTTGTTCATTCAAAATGCCAGGTTAATATCTCCAATTGGGTCACATATTACGACGTCAAAGGATTGTAGAAGCCTCCTCTAAAGTACTGGAAATTTGCAATGAAATCTATGACAGCACGAAAAGCCTAAAACCATATCATTTGGCCTGTGATGTGCTTTCCACCAAATGTTATACCACTTGTTATCGCAATGTGAAAATAGCCATCAAATAAAGCATGAGTGATGATTGTTGAAACTCATCTCCTGTGTTATTATTGATATTCTTCGCTTCCGATTGATGAGAGCATAGATCCTTAGATTCTTCTCAAGAAAGTAGTTGTAAACTTTCCCCACAATTCCTCCAATGATTCCGAGAAACTGATACAATATCTATTGGAAAAATATGAAGCAAATGTCCAGATTGCAAGTCTCGTATTCGCAGAACATACTTGATATCACTTAAATAGCTTCCAACTGTATAAAGTCTACCTGAACCAACATATACCTAGGAGCATTTTATTTGTTCAAAAAGTGAACAAAGCACCATTATTTGCAACAAAATCATACCTTTCACTTGTATATTTTGAACCCTGGCATGTTGATAGGCTGCTTCAACCGCAGGTAACGTTATCTGAAAATTATTACTACTGGTGCGCTGGACAGGTATCAGCTCCGCCCCCGTGCGCCATTTTAGATTTCTGTCAAAACATAATTGAACTATACAAGTGCCTTAGTAAAATCGAAAATCTTCAATATCTGTTACAACACTTTCATTCATAAGTTTTCCATACACTGTTCTTCATCATGACTTTCGGTTCTTCTACTTGATTGCGTTTAGTGAGTTCATATCAGGTTGACAATCTTGATACAATGACTGGTTGTTCTGACTTCTCTTTCTTTCTTGGAATCTTCATGTTCTTCTTCATGTTTTTCATTATTGCTTGGGTCCATGGAGTTTCTTGTAGATTCCATGTTCTAGAGATTCCACTTCTTCCTTTCATCATAGGATCACGGATCTGGATGGACAACCAGGAATACTTTAAGTCTTTTCTTTGAAGAGGTCTTCTTCTGCGATTGAGCTGAACACGTATTATCTTTCATGGCTGCTACCATGGATATATACATTTCATCATATTCAATGGATCATAGGATTAGCTCCCTCCTAATCCTTGCTTCATGTAATAGTGCATATAATCGACTCCCTTCGTCTGATAGAGTCCATACTTCCATCTGCCTTCTTATTGTCTTATGCAATATATAATTGGCTTTCTTTGTCTAACAGAGTCCACGTTTCCATCTTAGTTGTCGTCATAAGTCTTTCTCCAATTCCTCTTGATGTCTGACTTCTAAGTCTCTTCATGATTGATTCAGCTTATCTTTGCAGTAGCTTCCACATGATTTGTATTTCATCCCTTCATGTGTATTGTCTAATGATATTCATTCTTATCTTGTTGTTCTTCCATAGGTATAGTTCTTCTTGGAACACATTATTTTCCAAGGGATAGATATACAAGATATGTATAAAAGACGATGCAAGCAAGATATGTACAAGAAATAAGAATAGTGTTGTTTACCTTTTAGTAGAAGAAGTCTCTTCCATCCTGCTTAGTCTTCTTTGTAGGTTCTTTTTCTTCGGCAACTGATGCTTCATGTTTCTCTTTCCTTTTCTTTAGCTCGGGACACTGGTTCCTGTAGTGACCATACTTTTGACAGTTGAAGCACTGTATTTATGAAATGTCTTTTCTTTGTTTTGGCTTCCTTCTTGAATCGAACTTTCTTTTGTCTCTGAAGTTCTTGAATCTTGCTGTGAAGGCTTGATCATCGTACTTCTTTTGAGGTTTCTCTTTTGCATTGATCCTTGATTCTTCTTGAGCATAGCAAGTCCAAAGTTCTTCAAATATCGGGTACTCCTTCCTTGTGTTCATGCTTGCGACAAATGCATCCCATATCTTGGGAAGACCATTGAGTACTATGTTCACCAATTCCTTTTTTGAAGTGATCTCTTCAATAGCTTGTAGTTGATCTCTTATCTGGGAGATCCTTACAAAGTATGATGTTATGCTGTCGTCATCACTCATCTTCATGTCACGGAGCTCATTCTTCAGACTCATAACTTGTCCAATGTTTCTGACTGAGAAGAGATTTTTTAGGGCATCGTACATCTTCTTCGATGAGTCAAGATGGGAGATGTAGGGTATCGGGTGATCTTTTATGGAATCCACTATGATACTCATGGCATTGATGTCAACATCTTTGAACTTCTCCATAGCTGGAACGTTCTACGGTTCTTTCTCTTCTCCTTCTTCAAACTCAGGCTTCACGATCTTTCCTTTCACAATATCCAACACTTTATTCTTAGCAAGGATGAGATCAATCCTTGTCTTCCATGCTCTGAAGTTAGAAGCTCCATCTAGCTTGTTCTCAGACTTTATAGAGTTCGTCATGGCTTGCTTAACTTGGTCAAACCCTAGATTTGACCTGAAATCCAAACTTCACGTCTTGGCCTTCTGAGTGTACCAGGAGATGCGCTGGGCTAGGGCACACTGATTTATCTGAATATTAGGTCAATATTGTCACTTAAGGTGCCTCTACAAGAGGTTTAGGGTTTCTGCAACTGCTTCTGCTGGTAACCCTAGCTGCAGTGCTTTTGGAAACTTCTCTTGATAGTAACCCCAGCGACAGTACCTCAACGAGCTCAATATCTAGCGGCTGTGTTTCCTTCCAGCGTTTTAGGTTGACTGAAGGGGTGTGGGCCCATAACCTGTTAGAATATAGAAGATGGTGTGCTCGTTTTACCATTGACGATACCCTTGTCACCCAACCACAAGCCGAAGCCTCCCTCCGAGCACCTTAACCTCGACTGAGAAATTCCTCCGGAAGCAAACCCTAGGCTAGATAGCCAAACAAAAGGCAACACATCTCTCCCCAAGGATAGCGCAACACAAAAGACTGATCAGATAGTCCCAATCCCTAGCCAAGAGATATCCAAGCCAATACTGAGAACTAGCTGCTGCGGTAGCTGCACCTGCAACCCTCCTTCAAACTTGCGCACCAGACTGCAACTGCAGTGTGCACCAATTGGGAAACTGCAATTTTGAGATGCTGCAAATGAAAACTGACGTCCTGTATTTATAGTAATCCTGCCAGTTTTTTTGGGGCCGACTTCTCCTTCTGGGTATGTGTCTATTCAGTATATTATTATTATTTCTGGCCGACTTCTTCTCTTGGAGGCTAATAGCCTAATATAAATTATCTTCTTGAGCCGACAAGGCTTCTAGGGTTATTAGCCAACTCATTATGGTTTTTCTTGCTTCTCGGAGTCTTCTATTCTCGTCAGGTTCACACGTGGGGGTAAATACCTCCCGCAGCTACCATAATATTAATACTGATCTCGCTGTTAGACGTAAAGCATGACGCTGTGTGTTCCTTGCTTTTGACCTAGTTGTTAGATGTAAAGCAAGATGAGTCATGCTTCTGACCTCACTGTTAGACGTAAAGCATGACGCTGTGATTCCTTGCTTCTGACCTCGTTGTTAGACATAAATCAAGATGATTCCTCACTTCTGACCTCGTTGTTAGTCATAAAGCGAGATGCTGCTGTGATTCCTTGCTTCTGATCTCGTTGTTATACGTAAAGCAAGATGATTCCTAGCTTCTGACCTCGTTGTTAGACGTAAAGCGAGATGTTGATGTGTTCCTTGCTTCTGACTTTGTTGTTAGACGTAAAGCAAGATGAATCATGCTTCTGACCTCCCTGTTAGACGTAAAGCATGACATTGTGATTCCTCGTTTCTGACCTCGTTATTAGACGTAAAGCGAGATGATGATGTTCCTTGCTTTTGACCTCATTGTTAGACGTAAATCAAGATGAGTCGTGCTTCTGACCTCGCTGTTAGACGTAAAGCATGACATTGTGATTCTTCGCTTCTGACCTAGTTGTTCGACGTAAGCGAGATGATGATATTCCTTGCTTCTGATCTGGTTGTTAGATGTAAAGCAAGATGTGTCTGTCACTGAGCTACCATCTTAACAGCTGTGACATTGTGCCAATGTAGTACTGCCAACCTAGTGCTGTGATGAGGTATCATTTTTTACTGATACATATTTGATGCAGATGATGATGACATTCTTTCGAGAATGATGATGCTGTCGATGAAGAAAACTTCTGATGACTCGTAAATGTGCTAGCCAATGTTTCAAGATGATATTGACGATACTGTCCTCCTAATGCCACTGATGATGCAAACCTCTCTCGCTCGATGCTGTTGAAGAATACCCTTCTTGTTAAGGGGGAGTGTTGAAATAATGTAATTGCAAAGAGCATTCTTATTATTATTGTTATTTTATTATTAGGATTAATTCCCATTGTGGATTAATCATGTCGATAATTGTATTAGGACCAAATCCCCTTTTGTGAATTGGTCATCGGACAATTATAATGGGCATAATAAGAAGTCGACCCCACCAGTTATTATTGAAGACCCAGAATTAATTAAAGCTGGGTTTACCCACCCAGAGTGAGAGGTCGGCCCTGCCAATGAAACCCTTTCACACGTGCCAGTCTTGTATATATAGGAGGCTAGCGCCTCACTTCTAACACACAACTCACTTGCTCATTCTCTTATGAGGCACGCTGCAATTACTAGTTGGAGAGATGGAGAAGGGTGGCGCATCTCTTGGGGAGGACTATTTGTATTGGTTTGAGTTATCTCTTGAACATTGTATAAGCTATTTACGATAATGAAGTTTTTGTTGGGTTTTCTTCCCCTATAGGGTTTCCCAGGATAAATGCTGTGTCTTTTGTGAATGTGTATTTCTCAGTGATCTTGTTCTTATGATGCTCTTATCTATTGAAATGCAAAGAACTATAATAATGGCATAAACATTAACAACATTTTCGCAAGCTCAGTTTTAAGGGGTAAAATTTGGAATTTTCAGAAACTGACTATACCAACATACTCACCTCAGTCCAACACATCTTTTGGTGAGTTCATTATTCAGATCCAAGAAATTTGATTTTTTATTATTTTTATAGCTTGGAGGGCTAGGGTTTCTACTGCAAGAAAGAATGGCTATCGGTATGAGGGTAGAAGATAGGCTGGAAGGATCTGGAAACTTCAGATCTTAGAAGCATAGGTTGCAGATGATTCTAGACGAGAATGATCTCCTAGAACATGTTACAGTGGGTGTGCTAGAACCAGAGGAAGAAGAGCAAAATACCAAGCATAAGAAGAATGAAAAGAAAACAAAAATAATCGTGTCAGATTTAGTAAAGGATCACTTGATCCCTCATATATACGAATTATAGACAACAAGACAAATGTATGATGCACTCAACAGGTTATATGAAAGCAAAGACATTAGCCGAAATCTTACCTTAAGAAATCAACTTCGTAATATGAAGATGGAAAACTCAGAATCTATCTCATCCTATCTTATGAGAGTTTCTCAGATTAGAGATCAACTTGTAGCTATTGGAGATGTCATTAGTGGCAAAGATCTTGTAACCACAACCCTACAGGGGTTTCCAACATTTTGGATTCCTTTTGTATAAGGAGTGTGTGCAAGAAGCAAGTTACCCAAGTTTGATAAGTTATGGGTAGATTGCACACACGAAGAATCTAGACTTGCAGACCAACATAAGAGATTAATTGTTGACGAATAGAAAACTCTTACAATTCGAAAGAACAGAAGAAGTTCCTTCAGAAAGAAAAATAAAGATGCTAACTCCGTAAGAGTTCCAGATAAGAAGAAAGATGTTTCAAAGATCAGATGCTATAGTTGTCAAAAATTGGGACACTTTTCCTATGACTGCCCTCAAGGAAAAGGGAAAAGAAAGCATCAAGCACATGTGGTAGAGGAAGCAGAATCTCCTCCCTCAAAGAAAGCTTTAGTAGAAATTGAGGATTATGTACTTTAAGTTGAATATAGTTGATTTGAAGAAAGATAGCAAATGGTGGAGTCCATGGAGCCTCCCCATACAAAAACAAAAGATAAGTATTCATGTTTATTTTTAGTGTCTTGTTTACTTTAATATTTTATCATTACAAGTTAGATTTTTGTGAGAATGTTTATAAACCTCGTTTTATTTCAGTGTCTATGCAAATTTATGAAGGAAGTATCAAAGAAGAGGATAAATAAAGAGATAATATATTTATTTCAGGTATGATCACTCATGAGAGTGACAAAGGTATGTGTTTAGCTATAATAGTAAGGGAGAATTTGGTAATTTCATAGCTAGAGTGAAAAATAGTTCAAAAGTCTTATTCATGATTAGGGTTTCAGATGTGTACATGGTTGAACAAGTTTTGCTTAAGAAAATATGTGTACTACTCTAATATAAATCACGATATAGTTTTATTTGATTACTGCTTATTATTACTGACTGATTGGCTAAGTGACATATTTCAGAAAGCACACTGTAAGTAAGTTTATAGGTCTTGGAAGAAAGAAATTATGCCTTAACTTGTAGAAGTTAGATAGCATGAGAAGGACTTATGATATGGTGACAATCAGTAAGAACTAGACAATATCCAATATTTATATAGGAGCAGGAGGTTCCTAAAGATGCAGAACAAAAATGTTCAAGATGAAGAGAAAAATGGATACTCAGATATAGTTGATGAGATACATGTAACTGCATGTTTCTCTTGTACCATTCTTATAGATGCAGAGAGAGCAGGTTGATCCAATATGAAGTCAGAAAGAAATAAATGTTCGAACTCAAGAAGGCACCCAAGATATTACAGAAGAGAACTTCAAGGATGAGTAATGAGATATTTTGATCAAGATGAAAGTTATCCAGTAGATGGATGGTGCCCAACAGATGGGTGGCATGGTATTATACCATGGAAATATTTTGGACCATAAGAGATTTTTTTCAGATCCCATAGCTAGACCTTCATAGAGAAAGGAAGAGACCTTTGTAGAGAAGAGGAATGAGAAATTTGCCAAGGTTTCCCTCTGTCCAAGTGTTGAGTTTTGGATACTCTAGGGACATGCTAGAATACCCTCGTAGAGAGGGGTGTGACCACCCTCGTAGAGAGGAGTGTGGATGTTTCTCCAAGGGGCATCAGATAGATATTCTCCTTTGGCCAAGGATTGAGTAGCGTGGAACACAAACCTTGACCATGTGGAATGGTTAGTTGGCTCTTGAGGTTTGTGTCGTGATCCCGCGTGGATCATGGAAAGGGAGTCTAGTCTTGCCTAGACTAGCATCTTAGCTTCTCTAGTTCATGTGGGATGACTAGGAGTGAAGCTATGGTAGTAGTCCTCCCCAGTGGATCGGTGAGATAGATGACTACAAGAGAAGGGAGAACATAAAAGGAATGGAAAAACTTATAGAATATCTTCTGTGTGAAGATAAGATATCTTCCGTGTGAAGATAAGAAAGAGTATCTTCCGCATGAAGACAAAATAAAGAAAGAGTATCTTCTGCGCGAAGATAAAAAGAACAAAACTTTTTTAATATGGATTCATGGAGAACCAGTCAGTGATTGTGATGCCAGATGACCAAGTGGATTATATTGATGCCTATTGTTACCTAGTTGATGATGTTATCGAGTTGATGTTGTTACCCAGTTGATGATGTTATCCAGTTGATGCTATTGTCCAGTTGATGATGGTTATCCAGTTGATGATATTGCCCAGATGATATTGTTCAGTTGATGATGACATCCAGTGACCTGTCAAAAGATAAAGAATATCCTTCTTGTTAAGAGGGAGTGAATGATGATATGGATGATGATAAAAACTTTCGACGATTTACAGATATGCCAATCAGTGTTTTAGATGTTGTTGATGATAGTTTCCCTCTCTCTCTCTCCTGATGATGTTGTAGAATACCCTTCTTGTTAAGGGGGAGTGTTAAAATATTGTAACTGCAAAGAGTATTCTATTTATTATTGATTTATTATTCATTAGATCAATCTCCTTTTGTGGATTGATCATATCGAACATTGTAATTGACCAAATCCCCTTTTGCGGATTGGTCAAACCCTAATTGTAATATGCTATCACACACCCCTGCGGCGTAATAAAATTTTTCGCCTTTTTCTCGAGGGGCAGAATCCCCGAAGTCCTTCGGGGGCCTAGCGCAGGCTAGTTCTCCCCTATTCACCTCCCTGTGATCATGGGTTAGGACCACATGACAAACAAACCAGGTGCCTTTTCGTGTTTCGCGGCTCAACGATACGAGTGAGTTCAATCGTAAAGGTAGAATGGCGAGGGGATCCAGAATGAAACCCTGGCCGTAGATCTAGGCGCGCAGATTCTAGCTGTCCAGATCTACTCGTCGCTTAGCGATAGAGCACTAGCTCCCTTTCTTTAGTCCCTATTTCAATAGGAACACATACGCACCTAAATGCAAGCGCCTTTCACAACTTGTGACCTCGCGAATCGGGAGTCGAAGACCCTTGAATTTTCTTTACCAATCGCCGATACTCGAGATTTCGATATAGTATGGCCCCTCCTTATTAGCGCTCTCCATGCGTGACCACTGACTAGGGCTAACTACTAGCCTTGCTCGCAACTCGCAAGTTCACGAGTTGAGAGGTTGAACCTCTGGGCCTTTCTTTGTGCGATTCTCCGAAACTTGAAAGTCAGCGAAGGTTGACTCCCTCTTCACACCTCTCGCAACTCGCAACCTCACGAGTTGGAGCATTGAGCCTTCATGCTCCTATCTTGCGAATCTCCGAGACACAAGAAGTCAACAGAGTGTTGACTCCTTTCCGGGTGACGCGTGCCCACCTGTCAATCACGCAGGCCCCACCCGATGGATGTACCACGTATTCTCACGAGCCTCGGCTCTCGGCACTTCGCTGCTCGTGAAGTCGAAAATGACTCCTCTCAACCTCCGAACGCGTGATAGGCGATGAGGTTCTTGATCCAACGATCCTCCCGTTCTCTGGATCCAATGACTATCTCCGCTCCTCGCGACTTCGCCACTCGTGGCTTGGAGCACCCAACCTTTGGGCTCTTATCTTGCGAAACCCCGAGATGCAAGAAGTCAACAGAGCGTTGAATCCCTTCCCCAGGCGACATGTGTCCACCTATCAATCACGCGGGTTCCACCAAGTGGACGTGCCACGTGTTGCACAAGTTCTCGCAACTCGCAAGCTCGGGACTTCTACAGTCGAAACTGATTCCCCTCAACCTCTGAGACCTCGATATGCGATATATCGAGACGTCATATCTCACGACTGTCCTTCCTCTTTGATCAACGACCCATATCACATTGCGATCTCGCGACTTGGGACTTCGTGACTCCAAGAGTCTGGTCTTTCATCTCCAAACTCACGAATCAACGATATGCGAAATGGTCAGATCTCTGCCACCCGTCCTCCAACATGGATGGTTCCGATGTCTTTGGGACTTTCGGGACATAGTCGAGTTCACTCTCCCGCCTAAGTAACGGTTAAGATCGACGGCTTATTGAGCTCTGATGGGTCCTTGGGATCTACGGTCCAGAATCCCATCGCTATCTCGCGACTCGGGACTTCGTGACTCCAAGAGCCTGGACTTCCACCTCCAAACTCATGAATCCCCGATACACGAAATGGTCAGATCTCTGGCTTCTAGTGTTTGAATCCTCAATATAGAGGATCCCGCGACACGTGTCCTCTCTCAGACGAACGACTCAGATTGACTTTTCCCTTTCGCGATTTCTAATGTCGAGTGCCCGGACTCTCGTCCTCCGAACTCCCGAACGTCGAATTCCCGATACGACACTCCTTTGGGACTTTCGTTCTGCTGCTCTTCGCGTGAGGTTTTAAACCTCGTGCAACTCTCGATATATCTAATGGCCATCGACTGTTTAGACCAAGGTATGACGGCTCAGACCTGTCCCGCGCTGTACACTCCCCCGCTACTCCCTGGACGTGGAAAAACCAACGGTCCAGATACTCCCACGGACCTTAGTGATCTACGGTCCCGATTTCTTCACTACTCGCAAAGATGAAGGAAAAATGGGTTAAGGCACTTAACTCCCTTGTGTATTCCTCCAATTTAACGGTTGTGAATGACCATAGACCTTCCGACAGGATTTCATCCGTCGATCGATACTTATCCCTACACTGCTATTTCGGGACTTTAAGAGGATCACTCTTCCTCGTATCGGGTTACTAAGGCTTGCGCTTTCGAATCCTTTTCCAGATTCTTGGCGAGATTTCTAAGAAGGGTGTCTCTATAGGGAGATCTATCCAGAGTATTACCTGAGGATGAATAAGGACGTAGATTTCCAAAACGCAGACTTGAAGTTTGAGCTAGATCGATATGCATATAAATAACGATTTATAAAACATAAGCCATACGTAGTCTTTCCATTATAAGCATGCAATCACCATTTCTGAATCAAAACACTACACAGGCAGTCTTATACTCAACCCACTCATAAAACTGCACAAACTGTGAGCATACATGTCAGCATATAAATTTCAAGATGCAAGAAGTAAAACACTTATCAGAAATAACACCAGATGTGAATGCTACTGCTGAGAGGGATGCTCGTTTCCACCCAACCGTAGGCTCAGTGACTTCGATAGGATTGACCACTAGCTACCCCCGAGCTGAGACCACGATGCTGCGAGACTGCATCTCTGTTTTCCAGTGACCAAGAACGAGGGTTACTCTCCCCCTTCTCTGCTATCACTCACTCTACATATCTCCAGAGTTCTTCCTCCCCCCCTCGCATCTGCCCCCTTCGTGCTTCTTCCTCACGCATTTCCCCCTTGCAAGGTTGCGTGTGGTGCGATTTCCCTCACGGTGGTCAGGCCCGAGGCTCCTATGGATGGGCGGTTCACTTCCCCCATCCCTCATTAATTCCTGAGGAGCCATCTACCTACCAACCCGCGAGTAAATTATTTCGGGCCAGCGAGCCTCTCTTGGTTCTCCAGGCCAGTGAAATCCAAATACGGTATTGGTTTCGGTGGAAGTTAACTCCACCTTTCCAGGTGCCTTCCACCACCTTTCTTCAGCCATCATGGTCTCTCTTTTTCAGCATACCCCCTCTCAGCAGTCCTGCAATATATATATATATATATATATATATATATATATATATATATATATATATATATATATNTATAATATTATTTACATTCATCGACCTTTTTCACAAGGTCCATTCACATCACACATTCACATTTTTGAGTTTGCCACAGTTCTTGGCCAGTATAGTTATTTTTACAAACTGGGGGAAACATGGTGTTACATATGCAAATTAGGAAGTCGCCCCCCAGGCAAATTAAAGTGGTTCTAACCACCCAGAAAGACAAGTTGGCCCTGCCAGTGAAGAGACACCTCCTTTCAACGCTTGCCAGTTTCTATAAATAAAGGAAGCCAACGCCTCATTTGTTCACTCACTCAGCTCACTCATCTAGTGCGCAAGTATTGAAGGAAGCTGCAGTTACCAGTTGCCGGATGAAGGAAGAGAGAGAGGTGCATTGCTTGGGAGAGGATATTCTCTAGTGTTTGGTTTATTATCTTGGCATTGTATTAACTATCTATATTAAGGAAGTTTTTGCTGGGTTTTCTTCTCCATGAGGGTTTCCCAGGATAAATATTGTGTATCTTGTGATTGTGTTTCTCTCAGTGATCCTATCTATGCTATGGTTATCTAGTAAATTGAAAAGAAACCTAATAATAGCTTAAACCTTAACAAGCCGACCCTCCTCCCCATACACCACATAAATTTCAAAATGAAGCTCCGACCCATAGTGGGGTTTCTCTTTTTACTGCGGTCTCCTCATCATTTACTACATGAAATTAAGATGGGTCCGACCCTCTTGTCTTCACACTAACAGTAAAGTTTTGGCAGACTTTACCTTCAATTTTTAACGTGCAATGGTCTTCTTCAAGCCTGCTATGATACCATGTTGAATTTTCAATGAGCTATGGTTCATGCATTCTCTTTAAATTTTTTGTTTAACTATTTCTTGAACCATAACTACTGCAACAAACCAAGATCACAAGAAGAATAACCATGCACAAGAACACACAAAGTATCCTGGGAAACCCTTCTCAATAAGGGAAGAAAACCCAACCAATCCTTTTCTATATTCCTCAAGAGAAAGACCTCCCACACCATCACCAAACCTAGCACACAAGAGGGTGCTGCAATTCTCATAATTTCATACCACAACTTATGAAATCATGAGATGACACAATGTTAAGTGTGTTTACCGAATGTGATTCACCTTTATTTATATAAGACTTGTCACATCAACTGATGTGTCTATTGGCACAATAGGGTCGACCTCAATAAATCAAAATATAATTAATAATTACCATATTAATTATCTTTTACATTAATTATCTTTTATATTAAGGTGGGGCCGACTTGTACCCTTTACATTACAATTAGGGTTACATGTAAGTCTGACTCTTGAACAATATAGCAAGGTATCTCATACACCCACTAGTGCTCATCTACTAGGGGCACATCCATAAGGATGTCCATATCTCTATCTCATTGCGTCTCACAGGAGAACCACACTCACTAGTGCTCAACCACTAGGATCAGGTTCACCTGTTCTCATCCACAGGCACGTCCAACTCAACAAATCTTCTTTCTCACTGCATTACACATGAGAATCATCTGGAGTTCATCATCTCAACTCTCTGCCCAAAGTATTCTAATACATCGACTTCATCTCTGTCTCATAACGATGCACCCAACTCATGGGAATTCACACGTTCACCTCGTGCTTAGCCACAGGCACATCCAACTCATCAGATCTCCTTTTCTCACTGCGTTACACAGGAGAATCATCTGGAGTTATTCTCTACTCTATGTAAGGAGGAGGTCATCACCACGTTCTAGTTCTGTCTCAGATAGGAACCACACACCCATCTCAGGGGCTCTCTTTCATGTCGACTCAATCAGTCTGTGTCCTGGAGAATGTCTCATGCAGGTGTAGTCATCAACAAAGGTTGAGGTGGTGTTGATACCACCGTTCTAGGATGGCATATAGTTATTTCCTTGAATAGAGACCATTTAGGAGTAAAGACATTGGAGACCACCCATTACATGGGAAGACTATGGGATTGTCATGTAATTGGGATCGAGTGGGATGACATGAGAGAAAATCTATGACCCAGTTGAGAGGAGTTGCAAAGGGATCCTCTAACATGGAGGTTATGATGAAGGAAGGGAAGACTAGGACGTCATGTGTTGTAAATAACCCCATGTTGATTTATGAAAATTTACTTATGCTAAAAACTTCACTAATTTGAAAGTTGATTTTGAGACATATCATATCATGCATTATGAAACCTTTATGCATTGTAGTTGTTAAATGTACCAACTTAGATCCATATTAACCTTAGATTTATCAAGTGTCAAAAGGAATCAAATCTTTTGGGCTATATATATTTTTATCATTTAAGATGGATCTAAGTTGGTTGTAGTCTCACTCCAAATGAAATAGAACTCAAAACTCAAATTCATGTCGATTATATGTAAATATATAGTTTTAATTATGATCAAACTATATATATATATATATATATATATATATATATATATATATATATATATTTGAATTGTAAAATTATTTTTATGTAAATATTATATATGTAGTATTTTTATTTATTTTTAAATTTATTATTTCTCTATTTAACATTTGTTTTAATATTAAATGTATATATATATATATATATTCATTTGTATATATTTAATTAACATATAGCAATTACTTTTATTATTTATTATAAATATTATTTTTTAAATTGACATATGATAATGTTAGCATTACCCAAATATATTACAACATATCTATTTTACTAATTCTATATTTTTATTTGTATATATATTTGGTTAACATATAATAATTACTTTTATTATTTATTATAAATATTATTTTTTAAGTTGACATAGGATAATGTAAGCATTACCCACATACACATATGACAACATCTCTATTTTACTAACTAAAAATAATTTAGTAGATTTTAAAGCAAAAAAACTTTGATGAATCTTCATTTATTATCATGTAAGTGTTGATAGAATTTTTTTTCCAAACTTCTTCATCACGTGGTTATGTAGTATGAAAATGTTAATTGGTAAGAAAAGTCATTTAAAAAGAAAATATATGAAATAAAGGGAAAATACCACTAATTTGTTAACATCACACAAACAGGAATTAAAATATGTTTGAAAATGACACCTACGACCACACAAATACTTTATTTTCAAAATAGGTTGACAATTGGTCTAGTAAAAACGTTATATTTTATATAACACTAAACTAAACAATGGTAAAAGGCAAAATATATTTTATATAACATTTTTTTAATTGAAATGATTAATTGCATTGAATTAAAAGAGCGTTGTCCATATAAAAAAGTATGTCTTAATTTTTTTTAGGTGTCCACTATAAAAAAGCATTGAATATAGTTTTAGGAAAAGAACGAAGATGGATTTCACCAAGTCAAGACCCAACAAGGAGGGTCTTTGCGATCGAGGGAAGGTAGTAAAGGAGTACATATGCCAACATGTGTCGTTGGGTGATGGGACAAGGTGATCTTACATTCCTCTTCTAATACATTGAATCAACAAAATAAAAAATGATAAAAAAAACCTTAATAGAATGGAGAATAATCCACCTCCTTTAACATGCTTAGAAAGAAATTCATTAAAAAAAAAAATGTCTCTATGGAAGACAATACATTGAAGTTACAATGTACCTTCTTCCATAATCACCTCTTTATTTACCACCACATTTGTTGTAACTTTGTTTATTAAAAAGACATAATAATAAAAAATTAAATCAAACTTTTCCCATGACAAAATATTAGATATGTGAATAGCTTATAATGCTTAGCCAAATCTATGTCTTATAATGCTTAGTCAAATCTATTTCCATTATAGATAAATGTTTTTCATATATAATATTAATAAATTAAATTAAAAAAAAAACCACAATCATAATAAAAATATAAATATTAATGTACATCTATCTTATTTTTGAATGAGGTATATGGTTTTCTTTTTAAAAAACATTTTCTAATATATATATATATATATATATCCTAAATTAACTTCGTCTATATCATATGTCCTCAATTAACATCATTAAATTAGTGATTTTTTTTATTAAATTAAGAAAAAAATGGATTTTTGCTTTTTTTATTTTGTTGTATTTAAATTGATAATTTGATTTAAATTGCATTAAAAGTAACAAAAATTCATAAATATTTTATTTATGAAATTTAAATAATTTTTTTTTTTTAAATATAAACCAATATTATAATAAAAATAAAATATATAATAATAAAATAAATTAACATTTTAGAACTACATTTAAATCCTAATTATTTATTCGATGCAATGCTTTTATTTTTAATTCTTTGTATATTCTTAATTCAAATTAAATTAGATTAATGACCCAAAGTCATGGTTGAATTGCATGCAACACACAATGTCAGGGAATATTGAAGTCGATTGTGACATCCGTTGCTCATATTGAAGATGTGTGCAGAGCTCACTTGTTTTTGAAGATGTCATGAGAGAAATATATATTTTCTCCACCCACGACACCACTTTATCAGAGCTTGTAGATTTCATTTGTAAGCGTTGTCTAGAGTACGAGATAGCCATCTAGTAAGTAGCCCCTTCCTCTCATCTTTTATTTTTAGGGCCACCACTATGCATGAGTTAGTCATGATTTTTGTCAACATATTTTCTTGCATATAGGTTGGAGAGTGCAGAGTCTGATGGCGATGTTAGTCATCCAAGAAACTATTAGATATGGGATTTACTTACATATATGATATGGGTGACATCATTTACCAAACCCTACAAAATTTCTATTAGATTGACATAAGGATAACATAATTTGTTACAGATGAATTGAATAAATAATTGTATATATTGGTATAAACTAGACCAAAAGTTATAAAATATCCACCAGGGTAATACATAGAAGTTTGATGGTCCACTTGAATTCTTCTTAAGACTATGCATGTGGGGTTAAAACTCCATATAAATAATTGTTTGAGTGATGATGTCCTCTCATCTCTCTTATTCGTGTGTTTTGTAACGAGGGGGAGTTAGAATTGCAACTACCTTATGCTATATTTGCATTATTGCATGTCAAAAGTAATACAAGTCTTCCTTTGGAATGTGAATTTGTGCATATAAATTTTATACAAACTACATGTCTTTTACAGTTGCTCTTTTGTGATATGTTAATATTTTTTTTTTCCAAATATCGATCCACGTAGAAAAGAAGGATAAGGCATTTCCTCACGAATTATTGGTTGGTATACCATTTTATAAAGGAAGATGATCCCTTTCCAACTATGAAGGGAAGGTCGACCCTGTCTTTTCTATTTCCTTTGCACGCTGAAGGGAAGGCCATCTCTTCTTTAGGTATTGGAAACTATGAAGGTTATCTCAAAGGAAGTCGCTTATGTGTTATGTCGTTCACATGGATGAAGGTAGGTGTCCATGACAGTTGTATAGTGAAAACATAACCATTTTCTTATAGAAAGAGGAGGCAAGTTATCCTTTTCCTTTGTTTAATTTACATAAGAATGTTGGTCATCAAGGAATGGAAGCTGGTACCTTTCCTTTGTTTAGTTTAGCAAAGAATATTAATCATCGAAAAAAGGGAATCTTCTGCCTTTCCTTTGTTTAGTTTAACTAAGAATATTAGTCATCAAGAAAGGGAATCTTATGTAGCACCTTGTGGTGTAATATGGTATTGTGTAGGAGAGTTCTGCATCAAAGTTCCACAACAAAAAAACTTACAAATTATCGTGTAGATACAGTTAACACAACAAATAAATACATATAACATAATTCATTAGCACGTGATCCTTGAATTTAGAAATGGATGATAGGCTCTCAACCTTTATTACAACTTGTAGAGTCTCATGTGGTCTTTGTCTACCTCACACTTAAGAAATTGCAAAATAAAATACCAAATTTCAATGGGAGACAACAAAAACCTTTTACTCATTCTCGGGTAGTCAATTTATATAGAGAGGAGGGGAATGCAAACTAGTCAAAACCATTGCAACTAAAATCGGATAAGTCCACATTCAATCATCTTATTCTTCTCTCAATGACAACATTCATGTTGCCATCATCCATATCAACATGACCAACCTTCCTCATCACATTTTAGTCTGAACCAAAGTCATTCATTCACTTAAGGATTATATCATGTCTTTCCGAGGTCTCGTGGTGGATGATCAACATGGAGTTGACATGTGGCATCTAAAAAAATAATAATAACAAAAACAATATTTCAGTGTTGGCCATAAATAAAATATTTCAAAGTCCAGCTTAACTCAAATATTTTTATATCAACTTTAATTTTTCTCTGTTATTCCCCCCACTCCCACCCTC
>ML782523.1:493590-522823 GCA_009831015.1 Picea engelmannii | reverse complement strand
ATAGGTATTAGGAGATATAAAAGGCAATATTTTGTAAAAATAGGAGATATCTAGTAAATATAGTTTTATTATTATTATTATTGGAAATATGTATTGGTAGGGGGGTTCAAAAAAGTATTTTGGGAGGCATTTATCGATATTTAATGAAATTAGAGGTATTCTTTAATATCCCATGAATGAACGTGCTATGCCATAGGCTCACCAAGTGGAGACCCTTGTTCTTGACACATAGTCTAGTTCAACATATTGTGTTTATGGCAACTTCTTGTCGAGAGCCATTGTCTAATGACGTTAAACCACCAAGTGTAGGACCTTCAAGCCACACCTATTCTAGACCATGCACTACATCTAGCCGGGTTGAATATTCTGGTTCCAACCTAGTTGTTCTACACCAATGCTCCCATTGTGGGAATACTTGTTATGGCCCAACAAAGGATCCTATTCTAGATGGTTTCTTGGAAGAGGTTAGTACACCATATTTTTTTATACTTTAATTCATTATGTAATTAATTTTGCAATTGACGAATATTTAATAAACATAACTATAAAGTATTTGTAATTGTCTTTTATTTTTTGGCAGGTACAAATCCTATTAGATGAAACACCTCCATCTGGGAAATAAAAAAAACATATTGTTATTACTATTTATTCACACACCTATCCCAAAAGGCTAAGTCTCACTGGTATACACCATCATAGTCTACGTGTCCCTTGTCATACACACTTTCACACCATTGTTCCCTCACATAACTTAGGGAATCCCCTTTTTAGTAAGTTATTTCACATTTTCACACCATTATTCCCTTGGATAACTTAGGAAAACCCCTTTTTCCTAAGTTATTTCACGTAATTAAGTCATAATCCACTTTTATGCATTTTCCCCTCTTTATTTTATTCAAATTAAAAGAAAAATTCAAATTAGTGGTTAAAATTGATTTGGTTAAATATAATATTTTATTATTTTGACCATATCAAGGATACCACTATTTTTCCTATAAAATAAAGAGAGCCATACCATTTCCATATGATTTTCCTTGAGAGTACTGAGATGCTGCCGAAATTTCCACTGATCTTTTAGCTTCATCTCACCATTGTTACTTTCAACCAAGAGGAGAGTTTAGCCAATGATACCATACATATGGGAAATAAAGAAGAACCATCTCATGGATAGGTCACTAGGAGACATTTGTTTACATTGGTTTCTTCACAGATGTTTTTTATTTTGTACTCTGGTTATTTGGGTATTATACATCATCTTGATTCTTTTCTATCTTGTGTTATTCATGTATCTTTCCTATTTGCATTCCTTTTCTATTTCTGAATAACATAGATTTGAAGGGATTTCATTACTAGAGAACTAGGGCTTCTTGTGTTCTCACCCACTTTTGTTTGTATCTTTGATACAACCACAAATTTCATAGATTTTCTAACCCTTGCTATAGATCTACAACAACATAATTGCGACCATACTACAGATCCGAGTTTTACTCATGATCCTTGGTTGTGGGTGTGTGGTACAAATATTTTCCTCTCATTTTTTTAGGGTTTTATTAAGTTTTTTGGTGGGTTTTTACCTTCCTATAGGTTTCTGTTCATGTTTGTGGGTTATAGGTGTTAGAGATCCACTCACGAAACCCTTGGAGCTAGAGCCACAACTCTTCCTAGGAAAAATTTTCCCTGCATTTTATCCCCTGTTTCTGTGTTGGTCAACACATTATTTGGCCACTTTTCTTCCACTACTCAACATAGAAAAAATACACTATTCTGCCATTGCTCAATGCAAAAAAGAGGCACTTTTCTGCTACTACTCAACACATATTTTTCTTCTTTTTTCTGCCACTTCTCAATGCAGGAACCAAGCACTTTTTTTCCACTACTCAACACATATTTTAGGTACTTTTCTACCATCGTCCAATGAAAGAATCATGCCTTTTTCTGCCACTAGTCAACACATTTTCCAGGTTTTTCCCACATTAACCAATTTTTAAATTTCATGTTATTTTCAATGTTTAGTTTGCTTGTCGTAGATGATTTTTACGATTTGTAGCTACCTGTGATTTGATAGTTTTTTATGTGGTTTAAAAACTCTAAATAAACCCTAGCCCAGATTGAGAACAAATCCCCAGGGGGTTTTGATATCTTTTCCTCAAGGGGTTTCTTAAGGGTTTGGTTCCCTGTTTTTCACTGTAAACAAGTTGTAGCTTTACCACTTAGTTTTTGTCCCTCCCTTAGTTTCTTTTCTTGCTTTTCATACCATCTTAATGCATCCAAAATAACAATAAAGAGGCATATAGGGTAGGACCATAGATTTTATTTGATTGCACCTAGTTCTTTGTTGATTTCTAAAACCATTGGCTTCCATTTGATTGTTGTTTGAGAACCTTGAGTAGCTTTTAGTTACATAAGAAATCCATCAGTGAAGAGAAATACCATTTAGTCCTTTTCTTTTTTCTTTCTAATAGGGGTTTGCCATTGCAATTTAGCTACATTTTTTGGGAAGAAAAGTTTTCATTTTATATTCCTTATTGCACTTGCATCACCTCTTTTGTCTCTCGAAAGGAAAAGTTATCCCTTTACCTTTTTGATTTGGATTACTTGTGTCCATAAGAATTTACAAGTTTATTGTACTTTATTTTCAAAAAGTTCTTTACTTTCAACATTATATTTTTATGCAATCAATAATTCAATTTTACACAACTGAACTAAAAAACACAAAGACATTAGCACACCAAAACAGATTACAAACCAAAAACACTGAAACAAATTTGAAACTCAAAACTCATCTTGGGAACCATTGCTCACTTAAAGAGACAATCTTGTAGGCTGAAAGGCCTTCAACCTGAGTTCCCCATCCAACGTTCCCTTGTATCCATTCGACGAGGCAAGGGCCTGCCTTAGTCCTTCTTCCAATTTTAGCTCCTCATACTCATAACCCTCGTCCCCTTTGCGAGGTACTTGTCCCACTCCCCACCCTATACCTCCTCCATTGGGACGATCTCCTTCTAGTTCCACCATGGCTGAAACTACCTCAACTGCCTTTCGTTTTATGGCTGGTTTAAGTATACTTGACCTGAACCAATTGATAAAAAATCCCATTCACCATGATCCTAATTGGGCCCCTATGCCCACCAAGTTTCCCTCCGACATCCTTAAGTTTGAGGGGAAGTCTCGAGAAAACCCTTCGAACCATGTGATGTCCTTCCACCTATGGTGTTCCTCGAACTCCATCACGAAGGAATCCATCAGGTTCCATCTTTTCCAGAGAACCTTGATGGGTGCCACTGCAAGTTGGTACATAGATCAATGAGGGAACTCTCACCAAACCTTTGAGTCCATTGCGAAGGTTTTCCTAACCTTCTTCCTAATTCCTGTTTTCCATGACCCGGGGATTGAAATCCTTACTTCCTGTCTCCAAACCATTTCCACCCACATCCATGAGTGGCACAAAGGACGTGGCTTGTGAAAAGCCAAGCTAGATGACATCTTTCTTAAATATTTCTTCCGGAAGTCCCTCCTTCCTCTCATCACCAAGGATGTCACCATGACATTACCTAAAAATGAGGAAGATGTCATACATAAGGCTTAGTAGTATGAATTGATCTACGCTAAGTTTGGGTATCTATACACCATCCTCCCTGATGCCCCTGGTCTTGATCAGGTGAATCAGCCACTCCTAGAACCTCCCATGCTGCCGATGGTCTCATTGGCTCTATCTCTACCACATTTCCACCACCAAAACCTAGACCAGTGGATATGTCTTTCCTTATGGTGGGTCTCCCACTCCTTATGGTTACCCAACCCCAACTCAAGACCAATCACGTGTCTCATCTTAGGTGAGTGTGAGTACATCCTACCCCACACCTACTTCTCAACCACATTACCATGATCAAGTTCCTCTGTGTGAATCCATGTTGTGGGGAAACCACCAATCATTTTTATCCTTTTATTCGTCCACCACTAGTAGCATCTGCCCCACTCGCAGGTGCACCCCTTACCCATGCTAGTCTGTTTGCACCTCTTCCATAAGGAAAAGTGTATGTGTAGCATAATGCTCCCCTTCCTCCCAATTAGAATAGGAGGAAAAAAGAGAGGAAAGGGAAGCAAATCAATCAAATACAGGGACCCTAGGAATCCCAACACCCAACCCCCAACAATGGGGGAAACCAGCCTGGCCCCAATCAAAGAGATAAAACCAACCAAGTGCCCAAGTAGGAGAAGAACCAATCCCTCCGCATAAACAAATCTTGTGCATATTGTGGTGTCTATGGATGTTACAATCATGGATTTCCTTTTCTCCCTATCATGCATCGAACTTGGGAATATTTTGAGGATGCTCAATGAGCCAATGCTCAACCTTCCCTGCCATGTTCGTCACAACCAATTGTGTTGTATAACCCTTTCCCCAACCAAGGGTTGGTGACCACTTCTTCTCCCCCTCTCCCTACCCCTACCCCTTCTCTTCACCCATATGGTAATGACACTTACCATATTCTCATGTTGGTTTCAGTCGACCCAAATATCACTACTCAATCCGACCAGTACAATATGCCCCCTGAGATGCAACCAATTGTGCCCTCTGATCCTCCTTTATCCACCCAAGGGAATTTATAGATCCCTGGACTATCTATTGAGATCCCTTTTAAGGTCCCAAAGGTTCCACTTTGACAGAATGCTATTCATCTTCATGGGAAGGAAACCCAACATTATAGCATTGTTGATGACCTGGCCAAGGCCCCCGCTACCATGTCAGCCCTCGAGGTCCTTCATATGTGCCTCGCACAAAAGAAGGATTTTCTTGCTTCCTTAGGAGTTGTTGACCCTTCAAACGATCTATGATCACCTTTGATAGTGATCAAGTCGATCCTTAACACTTTCCCTCTTCTATTTCTTTCCAGATCCTAGTGACCATCAACAAGTACAACATCCACCATTATATTGTTGATGAAGGCACATCCACATGTGTCATGTTTGCTCAAGTTTGGTAGAATATAGGCTCCCCTACCCTTATCCCATCTATGATCTCCCTCTGAGTGTATGATGATCCACCTTCCCAACCCCAGGGCCTTTACCAGAACTATCCCATCAATTTAGGGGGAAAATAAGTCCATGTCGATGTTGAGTTTATACATTCTCCTTTGGATTAAAACATCTTGTTAGGATGTAGCTTTATGTATGACACGAAGGCCCCGACCTTGCTAGTTTTTGTAAGATGATTTCCCCCCATAATGGGAAACTCGTCACCATCTATCAACTGAATTACCATGACCCTCAAGCCTAGATTCGTCTTGACAATGTGGTTTCTTCCTTAGGTGGGAGCCATAATACTACCCCTATTGATGAAATTTTTCTTGGAGTCTACAAAGACTCTTTCTTGCTGGGTGCATACTACGAACCACCTTTGAAAGTCACTGCACCCAGTTCCTCCCATGTTTGCACGGTGTCATCTAGCCATGGACCAATGGTTTCCAACTCACAACCCTCTATTGGACCATCCACACCTGCATCATCCATGCCTCCAGTAGGTATGCAAAAACCCCATCTGCACTATCCCTTTAGTCAAGTACCCTTCTTGTTCCCTCCTCCTGGGATCATCAATACCCTGGTCATGGCTACCCTCACCTTGCCTAACCTTACCATTGGGATTCCTGTGTGCTATCTAGATCCACCTCCTACCCCTATTCCCAGTTATGAATACTGACCTTATTTGTATTTGACTCTCGTGCAACCTATTTTGATTCACATTAGTATCCCACATTCAGATGCACCCTTCTTGCCTCATCCCCTCCTTTTGAGCCTTCACTTGGGTCTGCCCAAGTCCCATCTCGACCACCGTAAGACCCTACACAACCTAAGACCAATAAATATCGAAGTTGGAGCAAGGCCAAAGGAAAAGCTACCCAAACCCTTCCTAACCCCACTACAGTCACACAAACTACCATCGAGAGGCCATTTCTCCCTTGTGCATTGTGTGAGCTGTCGAAACATCCCACATTTCATTTACCTCGACTTCCAAAATTGAAATATATCTATAAATCTAATGATCGAATGTTGCTTCTTCCACTCCAATTGTGCATTATGTGATCATTATGGCCATTACTCTCACCATTGTCCTCGTCTTCCCCAGTACCAAGATGCTTTGGAGGCTCTTCGTTAGTTGGAGGCTGCCTATGTAGGGATCACTACCTTGATGGTTGAAGATGCACAGTCTCATCATGATCCATCCTCACCTGGTTCCCATACCTCTCCCATCTCCCATGGTACTAACCCCCTGTAATCAGAATCTCACCCAATTCTCTTCTTCAGGGAGGTACCTCACAACCCTTTTTGAGCACCTCATACCTCTCTTTCTTTATATAGTGTTTATATTTGATGTTTTTCTTGCATTCACCTTGCATGTATTGCATCTGATTCGTTATCTTCTTGCACCTTTTAGATGGACCCTTTGTCTTCATGCAACATTGGTTATGCCGATGGAGCAATTCATTCTTCACGGAATCTAACATCGGTAGCTTGGGATCTGTTTACCCCCACGCTTACCCTCTACATTCTAGCGATGTTTTCATTGGAATTTACACCAATAATAAAGATGAATATGATGCAGTGATAGGTTTTTTAGCCGATGCCATGCTCATCACATACGTCACCTTCATGTTTGTTTAGATTCCCAACTTCTCATAATTTAGTTGAATGGTGTGTATTGTGTGCACCACCCAAGCTTGTTTAGGAAATAATTGTGTGTTTGAATCCTGGTGCCCTCATTTAAATCCATCACATTCAATCACATACCTAAAAGTCACAAACAATTTGTAGACAACATTGCAAACATCATAAACTGGAATCTAGCACATGCATCCACAAGAACGTAACAATTTGCATTCATTTTAGCACTATCATACATGCATACCAACACATAGCATACATTGTACATTTTTCATTCTCTCACACATGCACATTCATACATCCCATACATTATACATTTTTCATTTTATCATCACACATGTATATATATGTCCATCATCATATTATATATTTACAAAACCAAAAAATAACATAAGTTGTGTCAGTTTGAGTCCACTACTCTACTATACATCTAACATGTCCATCACTTGCTATATAATACAAAAATGGGGGGATAATCTATCCCGTCTTAATGATCATTCCCATCGGATTGCACAATACGTGCCAAGGGCATCATGTCCCCTGATGTGAGGTCCTACACCACCTCCTACTCTCTATAGGATGGAACGCCACTCTACTCGTACTTTGACACAAGCACTAATATAGTGGTCATCGATAGTATGCCACTTGTGCTTGGATACCCCAATCAACATGATCTCTAACCTCTGACTAAGGTCCCCCATTTTTTCCTGCATATCATCCCCTTGTCCAAACCCCTCTCGCCTTGGATTAGCTGATGTACTAGCCTCTTTGGTGGTTATCTGCCTCGTTGACCTCTCTAGTGATATATATACAAGTTGCACACATACATATTGTCAGTATCACATATTAACATATTTCACAATATGCAATAAATATATATCATAAATACATTCACATTATTCCTTACCATCAGGTTCCCATTCATGATCAATTTACAAAGGCAATTTTGGATTCTCTTGGTAGTTCATCCATGAGTAAGGATACTCCTCGATCACCATTTGGAGCTTCTCCCAATGACAAAAGAACTCAGGCTGAAACACATTTCCCACTACACCACCCTCACCTCTACATAGTAATTCACCCCACTACCATATTCGGGGCTCTTGAGGCCCCCCATCATGGATGTGCACATGTGGGCAAAGTGTTGGAATGAACTCAAAGAAGAAAGAACATAGTAATTTCCTAAAGGCACAGTTTCCTCCTCATTCTCTCTAACACACCATCAATTCATGTTTCAATATTGTCAAGAGTATCTGTGCCCACCCACAATGAGCACCCTGTAACACCCTCTCTTATCACAAGCATATGACCTCTAGTCACCTTGTGTAGAGAGTGACTCCCAAGTATACAGATCACTGCTTCCGCCACTTCCCAGGTCTCTCGTTTCTCTATGTCACTTATATATATAGAATAACCATGGATCTGGGTGCCAGACAGACAATGAAAATCTACAAATTCTTCCACTCACCTCCCTTGAAGCAACATGGGTGGAATCTCTAATACCACCCCTAGCTGGGGTAACCCAATGAGAAAGTAAATGTCCTGCATGGTTATATGAAGATGATGAACAGGGACCATGAATGCCCCATCACCAGGGTCCCAAAACCCCACTATTCATGACATGATCCCTTCTCCTACTTGCATTAGCAAGTTTTCAAAGTATTTGAGTAACCCATACTGTGCTAGTGCTCCCTGCATAGCCAAATCTCCTTACACCTATACTAAAATTTCCTCAAAGTCACGTTCTCACCATGTCACTTTGAAATCTTCCATACCTGCATAGAACCACCTTTTTTTAGGTCCTTCATATCACAAAAGCTCACCATTTGAGTTTCCACTAGAGGCCACCCCTCAATTTTGGTCCCATTTGGCCAAAGTTGACCAACACACTTTTGCCCCAATTTAGTGCATTGACCAATGCACATAATAGGCCATTTCCTACATTATTCAACGCACTTTTTGGCCCAAAAAGTGCATTGGACCTCAAAATTTGAGTAGGGTTTCCAAAAAACAAACATAGAACCTAATCTAGAAAAGTGATCTGACAAAATTATAGAGCAAGGATATACCCAACCCGAAACTTGCACCACCATTTTTTGTCGGTCGGATTTCCTGCAACGAACTCAACAAGATTTAGGGCCTTGTACTCCTCTACATGTTTAACCTCCACCACTAGAGAGAATGAACCATAAAATTGGAGGGAAACTCATTTAATGGAAAAAACCTATTATTTTTGTTGCCTCGGGCTCATACAAAATTCGATTGATGAACCGTTTGTGTCCTTGGAATCACCTTGTCGTACTCTTCAAAAGAGTACTTTTTTTTAATTTTAATTCAATGCTTCATTTAGGATGCATTCCCCCCCCATGAATATTTGTAAGTCCCTTGGGTGAATGCTTGCTCCTAGCTGTGGGCATGACCAGTTCATCCCATTGAGTCCCTTAGTCCAAGGAATCATTCTACCCCTCCTAGCCATCCCCATTGACATTACTATGAGGATTTTTGTCTTTGAGAGATCCTTTCTAGACCATCCCCATTGGAATTATCTGACATGATCTCTCCCTTCTCATCTCCTAACTAGCCCCATTGAAATTCTTAGGAGGGGATTATCTTGTAATCCCCTTCTCACCATCCCAATGGAATTTTGAGGAGGAGTATTCCTTTAGTTCCCTCTACTAACTAGCCCCATCAACATTCTTAGTTGGAGGGTTATCTCTCTTTTGGTTATTTGGTTCTTTCCTGACCAACCCCATAGGAATTCTTAGGAAGGTCCCTTTTGTTGGGATATCTCCTAGCTAGCCCCATTTTCATCACTAGGAGGTTGTTATTATTGTTAGTTATTTCTTCCCATATTTCCCCATCAATATTGTTGCGAGGAATTTTCCCATGCCATTTATTTCTAAACAACCCCATTGGAATTACCCCCCTTGTGCTATTTCCTCCTAGATAGCCCCATTGGCATGGCTATGAAGACTTTCCACTTGGGTTCACTCCACCTAGCCAATATCATTGGGATTTCTAGAAGGAATTTCCCCCTTTCTTATCCCCCCCTTCCTGTCCAACCCCATTGTTGGGCGCAAACCTATTTTGAGGTAAGGTCTAATTTTGGAGGGTAAAACCAAATTTTGGAGAAGAACAATAGGCAAGAAAAGAAACACGTGCGAGGGAAAGGCACATGCAAAGAAGGAAAGCATGGAAGGCATGCAAGCATGAAAACCTAACCATGTTAGGGTTAGGGTTTTGGAAAGAGATTGTAACAACTAAGAAGCTTGTAGATTAGTATAAATAAGAACCTAGGAGTTCTAGGTCAGGGTTCGTTCGTATGTTTTGGTTCATTTTTGTTCGGGTTTTGGGACTATGGGAAAGGTTCCAATTAGTTTTTATATGATTTTGTAAGCTGTTGAGCTATATAAGAGTTGAATAACTAGATATTAAGGGTTAGATCACAGGCTGAGGAGCCTGGTGTGATATAGTCTGCATCACAGAGGTTGTTGAACCTTTTCATGATTGTATGATCAGAAGTGTAGTGCACGTAGCGCCATATTTTGCAGAAACCTAATAAAAGATCCTAAGAAGCCATATATTTGTGGACGTAGCCCAGGAGGGGGTGAACCATGATAAAATTTGTGTTATGTGTGTTGTTTGTTACATATTTACCTTATGTCAGTAGTTATATCATGAATGGATGAATGAATGATTTAGTTAGATCTATTATAATGCATGCATAGGCTTAACATATGAATGAATATTATGAATAATAGAAAGAGAAATCAGATCAAGGCCCGAAGAAGATCAATTCTAATCCCAAATCCCCCCTCTATCCTAGACTGCAAGCACTTGAGTTTTACAGTCACCCATAAAACTATCTAGGGTGAGACTGCGCAGTACATCCTGTGTGCTGTGTTGCCTTCTGGTTTACCAGGAGGGCCAATAGTTTTAGAGGGTTTTGTTGGAAACTTGTTCAGATATGAACCTGGGTTAGCCCAAGAAGTATATAGAAATATCGATAATCAATAAATGGTTATGTTGCTGACTGGAACTGCATGAGATTGAGTGAATGGGATTCGTAGAAGAATTATGCAGAGAATGAAGGTATAAAAATGAATGTTCAGGTCGTGGAATCCAACGAAGTTGGAGATCAGACGATGGTTAAAAACAAAGGAACTTGAGTTTGTGCAGAAGGATAATAGAAACCCTAAACTGACACCGTGCAAATATCTGGACAAATACGTGTTTAGCGACCTGCATGAGGTATTTTTCTGTGATTTCCCGCATGTGTTCTGGTAGTGGCTATTGAGGTTAAAACAAAACCACCCTAAAAATCAAATCAGATAGATTGAGTGGAATCCTATGGAGATTCCTCAGTTAAAACAAGTTAACAACAAATTCACACATGTAGTATATTTCTGGCTAGATAATATTGTTGCAGGCTTCATCACCGAATTTGTAGTAGATACTGCGAAGTCGTACAACACAATAGAGAAATAGTTTCTAAAAGGACCTAGAGGTAGGTATATCAGATCGTTGTATACTTCAATCAAGATTTTATTGTATAACAACAATGTGATGACTATGGAATCAAACAACTAAACTTCCCTGCATGCATGGGGGAAGGGGGGAAGCACTGGAAAGAGTTGGAGAAATGGATGAAGAGATGGATAAGGGAAAGAAGGAGGAAGCCATGGAACCAATCATAATGGAGGAATATCAAATAAAATAGATAATGGAAACAACTGGAAAGACGTACAGTGTAATGTTCCTAACTTGGATAGCTAGGAAATGCTGTTAATGTGTATGTAGGATCTATTGTTTACAACATATAAACGACCATACAAATAATAAATGCAACAAAGGATTGCAAAGTTTGTATTATGATATCTCTACGGATTACAATAGGTCGAATGTGACTGGATACAATAACAACACTCGGCTAGATCAGAAGAAAAAAGGATCTTAGCTGGAATACAATTAAGCAACTAAAAGATAATACCCAGAATATGTGAGTGCTGCAGAATCAATGGGTGCGCTGGGAATATGGCAGCTCTGACGGTAACTGCTGGAAGTCTGGAAAGTTCACCCTGGGAGCTATACTTCTCGGAATGGCCTGGAAACTGTCATAAATGATGCACCCTGCTCTAGTCCTTAGTACTGGTATCTGTCGAACCCCTCTACTGATGAGTCCGGACCCTAGATGGATACCCCTGGGGGAATGCACCCCTCTTATTCTGGCAAAATGCGTCCTAATGATTCCACCGTCAGAATCAGACGAGATATGTCTCAAAATGACCACCTTGGTCTACTAGGAAATGGGTCGAAAGGGTTTCCCTTAATCTAGTATGATGCTCGCTCTGGAACCCCAAATGCACCCGCCAAAAGTGTCGAACGTGCCAGTCTAGAAAATGCGTCCCAGTTGATTCCTTCATCGGAATCTGATGAGGAACTAGGAAAAATATGCGCCTTGCCCTCCTCTCAAATGGGTCAGAGGGAAATCTCTGAATTCTCCCTGGATGGGATAAGTCGACTAAAAACCCTCTCAGAAGTTGCACCCTCACTCTGGATGAATGCGCCCTTGTTGCTGACCACTATGTAACTGATGTTGAACACTGTGTAACTACTGCTGAAGAATGATGGAAGACCTGAATGATATTCCCGGTGACTAGGGTATGTCTCTCAACACTGAAATCAACTAACTGGTGTCTTCCTCTTGGAATCCACTAAACTATCTCTCCTGAGATGTGCCTCTTCTCCTCAATGACAAGTCATAATCTGCATAATGATGAATTAGGTCACTGACCCTTCCTTTATAGCTTTCCAAAACCCTAAATCCCTGTTGAGACCCTAATTCACTGTTGACTTCCAAAACCCTAAATCACTGCTGAAACCCTAATTCACTATTGACTTCTTCCCTCCAAGTGAATTTTACTTTATTTTATTATTCCTTGATTAAATCACTTAATTAATTAACCATTTTACCTCTAAAAAGTGATTTATCCATCCTTATGGCTTCTCCAGCCACTGAAAGTCACTTCTCACCATCTTATCCTGTAGTGCTCTTCTTCCCGATTCCGATGAGCTATCACACTAAGAGGTTTCTCCAAGTAATATGCCCATTATGACCTTCTTAGTGAATTTAATTAAGATATGACCCATAATAACTCAAAATTATGGAAATCTTCGGAATGCAACGAAACCAAAGCCAAGCTGTGCGGAATGGATCCTGATGATGAACAATGCAAGTCAGGCCCAAATAAACCCCTCAGTGTCTCTTGAACTCTCTGTCACCCCTATCTGGCTACTCGGGTAGGCATAACTCTCTGAAATGTTGTAATGTTATAATGTCCCAAAATGGGGACATTACATGCAGTGGAGTACCCTACCAATATAATATGAATAATAAAAAGAGATCCATAGCTGATAGAGAGGGCTTGGCAAGTGACGAGGAAGAGGTAGAGGATCTCCGTGATATGTAGAAAATTGAGGAAATCCTACATGAAACTTATGAAATGAAAACAAGAGGTCTAAGGGTAGGAACATAAGGAAGAACTCCAATCCAGATCCATGTCAATGTGGAACCTATAACCCCATGTGCAACTAGTACACCAGAAAGAACACCACCATTTAGACAACCAAATTTTAGTGGAAGAAAGACAATAGGAAGTACATCCAAACAAGGAGCAACAACTGGAGGAGCCAACTCAGGAAGTAGCAGTCAAATATCTGCCCCACGCGAAGGTAGTAGTTCAACACAGTTCAGGATGGCAGGACATGATCCCACCATCGGGTTACCAGAATTTTAGGGAGAGGCATTTGAGGATCCTGAAAATAATTTATTTATCTGCGAGAAGATCTGGGAAGAAAAGCAGATCACAGATGAGGATACAAAACTTGGGCAGTTAGCTATCATGCTAAGATATTGCGCACTGGATTGGTACATGAGTCTAGCTTTAAACAATCTACCATGAGTAATAAGGGATATTCTAGATGTGAAGAAGCTATTGATCAATGAATTCTAGAATCCTAGATCAGAATATCAATACATGAATGAGATGATTGAAATCATGAAGAAACTGAGTGATTCTATTTGGGAGGTTGATCAGAGGTTTAAGTGTCTCAAAGGTAAGCTGAAGTATGTCATGATTGACATGCAACATAGACACCTATTTGTGAACTCACTGTTACCACATTTGAAATACCCCTTGAGACAAAAAAAGTTCCAAACTCAGGCAGAGGTGTTGCAGGTAGCCCTACAACTGGAAGATAACCAATATCAAAAGACAGATCCAACAATAGTGGACCTGAAGAAGGATCCAAAGAATCTAACTTTCCAGCCTAAACAAAATAAGGGAAAAGAGAAAATATAAGCTGTTTGTTGTACCACATGAAGGACATAAGTTCACCATAAGAATGAATGTCCAACTTTCACGCAGTACATGGAAACATGAGTACCAAACCCTTTTCCAACATGAGGACCACAGTGAAATATCTGTAAGGTGCATGGACATGATCCAAATCATTGTCCCATGATGCAAAAGTACCAGAAAGTACCCAAGAGTTCAAATTGCAAGTTTTGCAAGTCAGTGGGCTATGATGATAAAGATTGTAGGAAGATGGAGCTAACGAGGGAAATAAATTCATATACCTATAGGGTGCAGGAATAAATGATGACATGGAAACATGCACCTCAGTTTAACCAAGTCACACCTCTATACAACACTACGCATCCATAATATAACACTACGCAACCGCAATATAACCCCACACACTATAATTAGGTACCTCAATACAACACATTGTGAGGAGACCGAGCTGGATATAGAGGTGGAGGATGAGGTGGAGGATGATTTGGAAGAGGTAGGGGAACAATAGTGTTCCAAAGCTTCAAACAACTAGGAAATTATGCAAGGGAATGTCCACAAGCACCAGTGGTATGCCCATTTTTTTTTTTTAAATATTCAAGAAAAGAGGAATGCCCAATTTGTTTTTGAAATATTCAAGAAAAGAGGAGTGCCCAATTTTATTTTGAAATATTCAAGAAAAGAGGAACTAGAACAACCAAAATATTCAATGGATCTCTACAGAATCCAAGGATGATGGAAGAAATATTAGCATAGTCATGCGAGGAGGCGCTAAGATAGGACCTGATGCAGTGAGACAGGATCCAACACAACACCAATAAGTGAAGAAAAATACTGAAACACAGAAGCAATTTGATGCGTGGAAAGAAAAGGAGACATTCAAGGAGGTCAGATAGGAGTTCCTCAAATAAGATGTTGTGTCTACATCAATTGTGCATCATACTTAGAATGTACCAATGTATGATATGCCTTCATCAATGGACCACATTGGTGAAGCATAACCTGTAGAGCAAGTAACATAAGAAATTTTCTGCAATCCTGTGTTAAGCTACTGAATGATCCATCATCTATTAGTGTTTTGAAAATTTTGCTAGAAAGATGTAACACAGAGGTAGAGGGGAAATTAGAGAAAAAAATAATCAATCACCTCCATACAAGAAGGAGGACAAGCAGAGAATTCAGACTCAATGCTAACATTGGGGATTTCAATATGGGGGATATTATACTGGACTTAGGCTCTGAGGTAATTTTTTTACCTAAGAAGACATGGCAGTGCATGGGAGAACCCACATTAGGCTATTCACATGTCCAACTGAAATTAGAAAATCGACACAGAGTTCTACCAATTGGAAGGCTTAAAGGTGTGGTAGTAGATCTAGATGGAGTGCACACTAAGGAATACTTTGAAGTAATAGAGATTGTAGATGGGACAACACCATATCCAACATTGCTTGGACTAGATTGAGAATTTTATAACCATGCCATAATAAAATTGAAGACAAGGAAAATGACATTTGAATCATGTGAGTATAGAGTCATTGCACCATTAGATCATTCATAAGGAGAAAGGCTTGTAGAACCCACCTGTTTAGATCTGGAGGAAATCAACCAATTGTACAGAACCACCACGCGCAAAGAAGATTATGTCAACCCAACTGCAGATGGGGTACTCAGTTGGAGAAGCATCAAATCATGCGCTTCTGACTCAGATATAGGTCTGGAGAATTGACAACAAATATTAAATGAAGTCTCCACAAGAAGGTGCTCAAGAATAGACCACGCAGTAAGATGGGTTGGTACAAAGATAAGGGAACCTCCTAGTTTTCATGGGGTCAACAATTTAGAAGAATTATTGACAAAGTATGAGGAAGAATTATTGGAAAATTAGAGGCTCATAGCCCTATATATTGCACTCAAAGAAACACCTGCAAGATGGTGGGGTGCACACAAAGAAACAATTCAGGACTGGTACCAATGTAAATGATTACTGCGAATTAAATTTGGCGTAGAACAAGGAAGAAATAAAATGTAGAGGTATGATGGGAAAGGAACACCAATATAACACTTGGAGAAGTGAAAGACATAATGGAGGATGACACCACTAGAATAATGGACCCATCAATTCATCCATACAGTGGAAGGAATCCCAAAGAACTAGTATGTAGACTGAGAGATGTGGGTAGGCACCACCGAATGGAAAACATTACAACAAAACTTTGTAGTAACTTTCTCATTTGAACATGAGAACCCCAACATTGATTCAACATTGAAGAAGATAAAAGGTGTAATATTTATTGATGAACCATAGGTTGAACTCATGACAAAATATCAACAACAAAATAGATAGACAGTAAAATAACTATTGTCATGATATCATGTTGAAGAGGAAGTACCAGATGAAGATGATCCACAAAATGTTTAGATTACATAAATTGAAAGAGAAAGGGAGGTGGAAGGTCCATCTTTGGAGTCAGAAGTATTTGCAACACCTATCAAGGTGAAGAAAGTCAACATTGGCACAACTGATAAACCTAAAATGGAAAGTATTGGAGACTATTGGGATGAACAAATAGTAAAAAGAATAACATAGGTACTACATGAATACAATGACCTATTCCAAATGAACTTTATAGAGATTAAGGGCATAATAAGAGAACTAGGAGAGATGAATATACCTCTCAAACATGAGGCAAGACCTATCATGCAAAGACCTTACAGACTGAACCCAATGTATAAGAAGAAAGTGAAGGCTAAAATTGACAAAATGTTGGAAGCTGGTATCGTAGAACCAGTAGAGGAATCTTAATGGATAAGTCCTATGGTAGTGCAAGAAAAGAAACAAGGGGGGATAAGGATCTGTGTAGATTTGAGAAAATTGAACGATGCTTTCTTACATGATCCTTTTCCTACCCCTTTCACGGATGAAGTATTAGAGAATGTGGGAGGCAAGGAAGCATAATCATTTACAGATGGATTCTCAGGTTACCATAAGATCAAGATAGCTCCATAGGACATGTATAAGGATACTTTTTCTCCACAATGGGGATCCTACCAGTACATAGTCATGCCATTTGGGCTAAAGAATGCACCATCCATATTTTCAAGAGTAGTCATAACAACTTTTAAGGAAATTATACATTAATTTTTAGAGGTATATTTGGATGACTGGACTATATATAGTCTGTTAAAAGATCATGTAGAAGTCTTAAGGATAATGTTGGAAAGATGCAGGCAATGTCAGATATCAATGAATATCAAGAAGTGCATTTTTGGGACACCTTTTAGAATATTGTTGGGACATATAGTGTGTAAACAAGGTTAACTAGTGGATCCTGCTAATATTGTAGTCATTGTCAATTTACCACCACCAAAATTAGTGCGACAGGTGAGAGAAACATTGAGACATACAAGCTATTACAAAAAAATTATAAAGGGGTAGGCGCAGATTACTGCACCAATGGAAAAAATGTTAAAGAAGGATATCATATTTCAGTGGAATGATGACTGTCAACAAGGGTTGGACACCTTAAAAGAAAAGATGGTCACAAAACCTATCCTAGTATTCCCATATTGGGAAAAGACATTTCATGTGCATGTACATGCATCCATCAAGGGATTTAGATCATCCTATAGCCTTTTCAAGTAGAAAATTGTGAGAATCAGAATAATTACAACACTACAGAAAGAGAAGGCCTAACCATCGTATATTCACTTCAAAAGTTCATGCACTATTTACTGGGGAAACATTTTAATATGTTCACAGATCATTTAGCCCTCAAATATCTAGTAAACAAGCCATTGTTGGGGGGGAGGATTTGTAGATGGCTATTGTTATTCCAAGAATTTGATTTCGAAGTGATAATCAAATCAGGGAAGATGAATGCAGGACCTGACCACCTGTCAAGGGTCACTAATGGACAGGAACCTACCAACTTGGAAGACAACTTCCTTGATGCGCAGTTGTTTGCAGTACAAATAACTGATGAATATTTTTATGATATTATCAAATACTTGAATTAATGGATTGCGCCACAAGAATTTATCACTGCGTAGAAGAAAAATCTGGTAGTTAGGGCTGCAAACTATCAACTGATTGCAAGATACTTATACAAAATGGGCTCATATAACATTTTGAGAAGGTGTGTACTAGAGCATGAAAGGATTATAATTGTGGCAAAATCTCATGAGGGAATAACTGGAGGGCATTATGCAGGAAACACTACCGCACAAAAGGTATTGATGCAGGATTATGGTGGCAAACAATTCATAGAGATGCCAAGGAATATTACCAGACATGTGATGTCTGTCATAGGGTGGGAAAACCCAACAAAAGGGATGAGATGGCCCTAAGGCCACATATAACTTTACATGTATTTGAAAAATGGGAAATAGAATTTGTCAGACCAATCAATCCACTAGCGAGGATTTTAGGAGCTAGATATATCATTACTGCGAGAGAATACTTAACAAGATGGGCAAAAGCAACACCAGTCAAAGACTGTAGCGCAAAGAAAACAACACACTTCTTATTTGAGCAAGTGGTCACTAGATTTGGGTGTCTAAGAGTTTTGATGAGTGATCAAGGTACTCACTTTATCAAAAGTACTATCAGGGCTATGACTGAGGAGTTTGAAGTATATCACTAGAAGAGTACACCATACCATCCCCAAGCCAATGGAACAATAGAAGATTTCAATAAGATATTAGAGAATGCTCTGACTAAGATCTGCAATGCAACAAGGATGATTGGGACAAGATAATTCCATCAGTACTATGGGAATATAGGACCACCTGTAATAAGTTGATAGGACATACACCATTTAGATTGGTGTATGGGTAGGAAGCAGTAGTACCATTAGAATTTCTAGTACCCAGTCTGCACTTAGCAACAATTACCAACATGACATAAAGAGGCGCAGTAAATGAGAGGTTAAATCAACTAATGTAAATGGAAGAGGATAGGATTCTGGCAGGATTTCACCAAGAATTATAGAAATCAAGAGACAAATCCTGACATGACAAACATATAAAGAGGAAGATTTTCAGCGAAGGAGACCTAGTTCTACTCTATGACAGTAAATTTTTTCAACATCCTGGAAAATTTAGAATGCATTGGCTAGGGCCCTATGAAGTGAAGTCTATCACAGATGGGGGATCTATATAGCTAAACTATTCGGGAGGAACAAAACTGAAAGGAATGATAAATGAGAGTTGACTAAAACTATATAGGGACAATCAACCTCCTAACACTTAAAAGTTACAACGCAAAAGAAACCATGTACATAGTGTACCATAATAGAGAGTAGGACAAAAAAAGGATAAAATGAAATAAAAAGGGGAAAAAGAAGGAAAAACGAATACAAAAATAGAAAAGAAATAAAATAAAAAAAACACTGGAATAAGTGGGCACAATAATTACCGCGACAAACATCAGAAAACAACGCGTATTAAAAATTTGAAGTGGGTGAAAATGCATGCGAAAAGTGAAAAGTGAATATGACCGGGTCTATAAAAGGTGGAAAATATACAATTATTCAACACTTAGCGAATTTAGAGCCCAGAGCGAGAAAAATAATATGTTCCCTAGTTATCAGTTTATGAAAGAGAAATCACATTTGTGAAGTTAAGAGAGGATGACTCCACCCAAGTTTGGCACAGTAAGACAGTTCATTCGGATTATCGGCAGGGCCAAAGGTGGAAGGAAGGAATGCAATAACCTGAGCATGTTGTCACACTGGAGGATGTTACCACATCGAACCCAAAATCTATTAGCCCGACGTAGGTCAAGGAAGAGGTTCCTACAACGCAAAAAGAAGAAATAGGGAAGAGCTCTGGGGCTCGGAACAAAATTTCAAACTCTAACCCCGAGACACCTGCAAATCCTGACGAAACAATGGGACCGCGACAATCCCATGCACACGAAGAGGTGTTGGTGGAGGACATCACCGACCGACCAGAGTTTGGTAGGGACGAAGAAGACACAGACACAACAGAGGCAGGAATATCTACTGTAGGCTAGAAAATAAAAACACCAGACTCCATGGATATTACCCTACCTTTTCTCCTAGACGCATTCATCACTGTTGACGATATGTTGGGAAAGTTACCTAAGCTAAGGTACGCTAACCATGATGTGCGCAACGCGACCAAGTTTTGAGAGTTGGCCGAGGATAAATACTTGATAAACATGGGGGGAATTGGACCCCTAGGTCGACCCATGATGGAGCCCACACAGTGGATCATGGGGCTCTACAACTCGGGAATCATGAATCTATTTGACATACCGCACTTCAGGCGTGGTAAAAATGTTGGACTTTGCATCAAACAACTAGTCGCCCGTGTCCATGGAGGCATCCTATGGATGGATAGACCAGTGCAGACCGACGTGGCATTGATTTCCAAGATCACGGGACTTCCTACATTCGACGTGCAGCCCAAAGAGTATTTAGATAATAAATCATGCGAAAAAGAATTGGAAAAATAGGTTAAAGTGCAGTTTGGGACTACCTAGGGAAATAGAGGGATTTCCATTAAGGACATTAATGAAAAAATGACAATGTGCATGAGAAAACTGATGGCATGTAAACTACTGAGGAAATGTCACAGAGAGAAAGTGCCAACATGAGTTATTTATTGTATCCGCGCAATGCGCTAAGGGAGTTATGTTCAGTTGGGCGCTGTACATGCTGAACCAATTTCTAATAAATTGTCATGACGTCCAGGATAATGGAACTGAGTTAAATTATTCCTGGTTAATTATATTTATAGCACTGGTAGGGTGGCAGGAGCTCAAATTATCGGCATTCCTAGCAATAATGGGAAAGTTTTATGCAACCAGGTACGAGTCCCTCTTGCAGGAAAAGGATAGTAAGACACATCAGACAAATAACACTATGTTTGCTATGCTGCTAGAGGAAATCGAACACCATACAACAAATGTGTGGCACATACCAATGGAGGTAGCGTAGGAAACATATGGGATAGCCAAATTCAAGGCATCTTGACATCATGTATGGATCCAAGCCACGAGGGATCTTAAGAAGGAGTGTCTTGAGATGCAGTACTGCATCATGAAAAAAGACATGGACTGAATAATTAAATATTGGCCAGCACAATGGAAATTACTTGTAGAAAAACCAGCCACGAGGACAGGTACAACACAGTCCTCCAAGCCCAAGGATACGACCAAAGTAGTCTCGTTAGCCCGAACAGGTAGCCTGACTGACAATACCAGGAAAACCACAACATGAAACCAATCAAGTGGGAGCAACACAGTACCGAAAAGGCCAAGTAGAACACCCACACCAATAAGGATAGGAAGTCAGCCACAGACGGGGAAAAAGGAGACGACACAAGCCGTAGAAGAAAGAGGCCAAGAAACAAAAAGTGGGGTGCAACCCTCACAGACAACAAGGAATCTTGCGCAAGGAAAATATGCGTAGAAGAAGAGAAAGTATGAGAGAAAGGACCCATACATCACCCTGACATGGGATGATGCAGAGCTCATATTGAACAAGGTCTAAGACATGGGTGAAGAAGTGGTTAGAATTGCAAAGGTGTAGATGAAAGAAATTATGGCCAAGCTCCTAGAGGTTCATGAAAACATCCAACAACTACGGAGCTGGGCAAAATCACAGGCCACTACGTAGCCACAAGAGAATACATAGCGACCACCTACACAGAAAGAAGGTGAAGATACTATGCATTTTGTCTTCAAGGGTAGGGAGACATTTTTGGTAACAAGCCATATGATCAGGTTCGATGAGGAGACGATGAATAAACCATTAGAGGAAGTAGAACAAGTTGATATGGTCATGGCACACATACCTACAAAGTCATTATACATGCTATAGGCCAGTGTCATGCAAGAAGTGGAGTCGAGGGCCCGCACGAATGCCACAAATTTAGAGGTGGGCATAGGGGTTGCAGAGATGCTCCAAATAATATGCGACCAATTGACCGCGAAGAAGGAAGAAGAGAAAGAACGTGCAGACAGATTGGAGCAGGGATTGATAGCGGCATAAAACCACATCCAAAAAATCGCACAAGCAATAGAGAGAAGTACATAGGAGAAGATCAACCTCATTGCACAAACCATCAAGAAATACAGACATGAGATCGAGGAACTAAAGGAAAGGCTCAATCCCGCAACTCCTCTTGAGGTCCGAGAGTAGAGGAAATAAGAAGGTGCACTCCAAATGGCGGAAATGGAGAAACAAGTAAGCGCAGCAGAAGAAATTTTCAATTAAGCCGCGTATCTTTGGAAAACCCTGGAAGAGGACGAGCAGGTCCAACAGTGGGACCAAGAAGAGGAAACACTCAGTGAAGCAATACAAGATCTCAAACAAAGACAAAAAACAATGAACATCACAGAGCACCTGAAGGGTACCCAAGATATGAAGAAGCTGCAGACAGAGTTGAAAGTAGTGCGATGCAAGAGCAGGAAAGACAAGAGCAAGTGGAAACCCTTCAAGAGAAAGCAACGCAGATGATTGTGCAGTTGGAGGAGGAAAAAAAAACATAGAAAAAGCACAGACAGAGAGTGCAACAATGATCCAGGAGGATATCACAACGCAAACAGTTGAGTCACTCACAGGAAATTCTGCACAGTTCAAGGCAAGAGGAAGGAAACTCGTAGACAAGCTCCACAACCTGGAAGAGGTTGTTTAGGGAGTTCACACTTCCTAGGTGGCTCGGGACGAGACACATGTCAGTGTTGGGGCCTATTGGGTTCATGCCTATTTTGAGGTAAGGTCTAATTTTGGAGGGTAAAACCCAATTTTGGAGAATAACAACTGGCAGTAAAAGTAACACATGCGAGAGAAAGCCGCATGCAAAGGAGGAAAGCATGCAAGGTGTGCAGGTAGGAAAACCTAACCATGTTAGTGTTAGGGTTTTGGTAAGAGATTGTAACAACTAAGAAGCTTGTAAATTAATATAAATAAGAACCTAGGAGGTTTAGGTCGGGGTTCGTTTGTGTTTTTTGGGTCATTGTTGTTTAGGTTTTGGGACTATGGGAAAGGTTCCAATTAGTTTTGATATGATTTTGTAAGTTGTTGAGCTGTAGAAGAGTTAAATAACTAGATATTGAGGGTTAGATCACATGCTAAGGATCCTAGTGTGATCTAGTCTACCTCACAGAGGTTGTTGAACCTTTTCATGATTGTATGATCATAAGTGTAGTGCGCATACCACCATATTTTGTAGAAACCTAATAAAAGATACTAAGAATCCAGATATTTGTGGATGTATCCCAGGAGGGGTGAACCATGATAAAATATGTGTTATATGTGTTGTTTGTTACATATTTACCTTTTGTCAGTAGTTAGATCATTAATGGATGAATGAATGATTCAGTTAGATCTATTAGAATGCATGCAGAGGCTTAACATAGGAATGGATATTAGGAATAATAGAGAAAACAATAAGATCAAGGCCTGAAGAAGATCAATTCTAATCCCATATCCCCACTCTATCCTAGACTGTAAGCACTTGAATTTTGCATTCACCCATAAAACTATCTTGGGTGAGACTGCGCAGTACATCTTGTGTGCTGTGTTTCCTTCTAGTTTACCAGGAGGGATGAAAGTTTTAGAGGGTTTTGTTGGAAACCTGTTTATATCTAAACTTGGGTCAGCCCAAGAAGTAGATAGAAATATTGATAACCAACGCCCATCGACACTCTCAGGAAGGATCCTCGTTCTGTTGAGTGGCCTACTCCACTAGGACTCCACTTGGCCATTTTGTTTTTAAACACATTGGCGAGTCAGTTTATACTGCTCACACACTCATTTTCTCTCTGGAATCATCCCTACGTTTCCCTTGTTCAGAGGATATACAATGAGACACCCCTCCATCAATTGTACCCATTACATGTTTCCCAAATACCCATCTGTAGTTTTCCCACTGATACATTTGAACAACATTGTCCCCAATCACCACTGTCCTTATGAATGTCTTCAGTTTCTACCAAATTATCATTGCATTATGCTCTAAACAAGGTAATTCTTAATTCCACCTCTCTTTTTCTTCCATCCATCCCCCAGTGTTAGTTCCCATTAGTCACATCATACGCATCACCTCATGCTAGTCCCTTGGAGATTCCTTCTCCTTGGTTCTAGCGGGCTTCCCTCTATCGACCTTAACACTTGTATTCTAGAGGGTTGGACTAGAGGATTGTTAACTTGGATCCATCCTTGTCCTTGGTGCCTTGGTTGGATTTTATGTGCTCGAATTCATATCCTTTTCTCACATTTGATACTCATACACTTGATAGTTTAGTGATCCAGTTCTTGATGCCATCATCCTGGACATGTGTGAGATGTAGTAGACCTTAGGAGGGGGTTTCCCTGTAGGTATTCCCACGCATGTACCAGTTTCAATAAATTATTCTAGAGTTGTATCTTCACAATTTTTTCTTTGAATATCGTTCCTACAGACATTCTTTCACCATTAGGCCCCGATGAACTTTCCCCTATTGACTTTAACACATCTATTCTAGGGGATGGTCTGTTGTACCTTGGTACCTGTTAGTGCTAGAAGTTGCCCCTAGAATGCTATAGGGTCAAGCCTAGCACATCTTAGTTATTGTAATGATTTTTATAAATAAGGATGTGTTTTGGGTTTTGAAAGAAGGTGGATCTGGTAGATTGAAAGAGAAAGAATAAGAGAAACACGCTAAATCTAGATCAGTAAAACACCATTGGGCATGGAGTCAAGTAAACACCATGTTGATCGAAGGAAATCAAATTGCATATCAGATAAGAAGTTTATATGAAAATGGGTAGAAGAATAGGGAATAAACAAAAAGTAGAATACCTATTGAACAAAGATTCTCTTTGCAAAATGGATGAAAAGGTACTTGAAACAAAACACACAAATACTAGGTAGTCATAACAAAATATTTACCACTCGAGAATCTATTATCCATGGGCAACCATTGATTCTCAATGTCTGCAATTTGTTCAAGCAAGATGAAAAACAGAGTGTAAAACAAGGAAGATGAAAAATAGAGTGTAAAACAAGGGAAATCACACTCTGATAAAACAATTGTCATAGATCTTCAATGTCAGAAGAGATCATAGAATAAGATTCCACCATGCTTACAATAACACACATTGGATGGCTATCTCATCGAATTCCTTCTCTGGCCTCACCATTCCTAGTCGTCCACTATCTACAAAATGATCCCTTTATATCAAAGTTCCCTCAACAAATTAAGCCCCTTCCTTAGGAAATCGAAGATCCTAAAATAAAAATAATCACAAGAAATTTTGGAACTACTGGATCAATTTTCTACCTGGAAATGCTCTGCCACTTGTCATTAATCTCTGAAATCTTGTAGATGCCTTTTCATCCTTTTTGAATGCCTGGAAATCTGGGAATAACTTTTGTTCCATCAAATCTACAATTGATGTTGATCTTATGCTTATTCTTTGCCTTTGATGATTAACCACTGATTTCTCTGCTTGATATGTTGACCCAGAAATCTAGAACTACTTGATTTGAGATCCCTTGAAATCTAGAAAACTGTCACCTTCGCATAGGTAAAACCCATAGGTATAATTATGTGGATATTTAGTGACAGTACAGTGTCTTCGACCACCTTAAAATCTCCATGCCAGGTACTAACTTCATTTCTGGATGTTCATGTTGTTGAAGACGATAGCTCTGCACCAGCAGAAGTGGAGGATTCTCTATAACCAAATTGTTCTTTGTATTTATATTAGGCAAGATATTCATCCCGTGAAGCTTTGATCACCCTAAATTCAATTTCTTTCTCAGTTAGTTCCAAATCAGAGTAGATGTAACCCTTAGTTAATAGTGCATTATCAATTTCACAATGATGGTTAAGCCGAGAACATATTCAGCTTGAGCAACCTCCTCTTCTTCTCTTTCCTTGGCTTCCCCTCGCTCCCTATAAAAAAACAAGTCAACCATGACATCCCATTTATGACCCGGGGAAATTGTTCCTCGCATATGTAAAACCATCCTTGCCAACATCCAAAAAAGACAACCAATACTGTGATAGCCCTTGTCGTTCGCAGGAATAACAATGTCAACATGTTTCATTGGAGAATCAGTGTCACAAAAAGAAATAGTGGGAATATTACCAAGGTCTGCTTCTCTTATAGGATGATGGTCAGTCCTTGGATCAGTAAGAATCGGAAGATGAGGCTCGGAAAATGATGTCTGAAGCTGATTTGTAAATGTTCCAGGCGTGTGCCTGGAAGCAATTGCATGAGCTCCAGTAAATTGGGCAAATTTCAAAACTACCCGCTGACCATATGGCCTTGTAGATTGTACAATTATATCCTGAGGGTTCTTTATCGCAACAATTACTCTTGCAACAATCTGCATCTTTTCCCAAGTCTTACCCAAGTTGATGATAAATATGTTGTTTGAGTGTCTCTTGTAAACGTAACACTCCATCTGAAAATCACAATTTTTAGTGACGAGGTGGACATCTGGTGCAAGCATCATTTGAATGTTTGCTTCTCTTTGTGATAAATCCCCCTTGGTACCCATAGGGGGGGATAATTAATATTATAACTACCATGAAATATGTTGATAGGATCTCTGTTGTAGGAATAAATATGAGGGGGATAATTATATATATCTAACATTGTTTGGATTTCCAAACTATTACCATAGACATTGTCTCGACACCTGGATAAATGAAATAAACTGATCGCGCAATGTAATTCATACTTCAAATACTCCTTGGGCGTTCTGTCATTGCTTGACATTTGGGTGATTAGGTGTTTAACAAATCTTGGCTCTCCTTCTCATGGCATTCAACACTTGTTAACTAAATCAACACTTGATATCCGACATGTGCAGACTATATCCCACATTTGTCGGCTCCATGTGGCTTGGCAGTTTTATTTGACTTATGTGTTTGTAATGTTGACCCATTTTGTGTTGATGCAGGTTCTTGGCACAATGGTTGTATGGAGATTTGGGCTTACTGACTAATCTGTTATAAAAAATCATAAGAATTCCTTCGAACAGTCTCCTTAACACTTGAGTTTTGATGCTCTATAACAAGCCACAATTTTGCTCAAATAATCATAAGTAATCTAGATAAGACCCAAAAACAAACATGACGAAGAATTCAAAGATTTTTGGGAAGTGATATAATGTTTTATGATGGCGCTGCAAGAATGTCACTTTTCTAGTAGCGTGCCTGTCATGACCAAAAGTCTAAATTTAATACTGTGAAATTGAGTACTAACACTGGCTCCTTCTGGGGATGATGCTCTCCCTATGAGGCATCAAGAACAAGCATACCACTGTGCCTTTTCCTTTGTGCATCCGTGCAACACAACTTGCAAACTTTTGTTTATGCAAACATTCAAATTTATGCTATGCCTAGTCCATTGGGCTTGTGGAGTCATTCATACTGTCACCAGATCTCTGCAATATTTATTCAAATTTTGAACACACTACTGAAAACAAAATTACTGCTGCAAACTAACAAACTCAAAAAAATCTTCATACTCATATGGTGAGTTTACTCTTCTGTCTTATTCCTACTTATAACCAGTAAAAACTAGCTAATCATGTGAAATCATGCTTCCAATGAAGCCATGATAACATCCAACTGACTGAAAAAACTTCTTGTATGGAATAAAATTTAAAGAATACCTCATGACTTGTAGCAGAATTTTAAGTCGCAACACATACCTACAATCCCAGACTATTTTAATTCCAAAAGTAGCAAAACTAAAAGCTTTTGAAAAAACCACCTCTATGTAGACAACCACAAGATCCTGCCAATTGTGCTACATCTCCAGCCGATACAAAAGGTCACATTGTTATTCTACTTCACTAATCAAATGATACTTCATTTGTTATGTTGGAAAGAGAGTATGAAGATTTCTCGGCATTGGCAATCAAAGGCATCAAGGTTATCCTGAATCTGATCATAAGTTCCATGAAGAGAAACATCAACAATTCCATCATGATAGTCAACAAACTGATTGTCATACGTCGACTCAGGCTGTTCATAGATGATGAACTGAATACCTTCATGAATCTGCTGGTTAGATTCCATCACCATAGAGACATCGGGCTCTATAATGTCAAGATCATCATCACTATATTAATCATAATTTGGAACAACATGATAAAATTCAAATGACAAAGATGAAGATTTTTGCATATTTTCGTCAGCAATATGAACTTGAGACAGATTTGAAAAAACATTTCTTTCTTCCTCAACATTATCATCCATGGTATCTTGAAGATCTTCCTCACTAACACGATTTTTATTCTGGCAAACAGAGGAAAAATCTTCTTTCTACTTAATATGCTTCTCAAATACATCACAACAATTTTCAAAAAGTCTTTCAGTTGAAATTTTTTCTTTATAAAATGTATTGAAAGCATCATGAAAACTTGCCAATGAGTTACTACTTGAAGCTGGAAGAGATCTGTACCAATCAAGGGCTGCTCCCTTCAATGAGTATCTGAAAAGTTTGATCTGGACATCCTCATGGACAATCTGATGTTCATGAACAAACTCATGAAAATCCGATAGATGCTTAGCCGAAACCTCCCAATCTTCGCCTTTAAATGTAGGAAGGTTACCTTCCCATTCACCTCTACCAAGCATTGTGTTTGGAAAACCAACTACATTCGAAAAATCACAAAAGGAAAACCTTTGAGCCAAAATGGCTTCCATAGTTGGATCCCCAGTTGTTATAACCCTAAAATGCACCATACAGGTTTACCTGGCATCAGGCCAACTCATGCCTCTTCCTAGCCAAATCCATGCTGAGTAATTCCTCAAAAAACCACTTAAAACAAGCAACCCGCGCCCTAACTTCTCACTGGGCGTGGGAAACCGCTTGCTGTCCTTTTACTGCACGCGAGCATCCGCAGGCTAGCCCAAAACAGCCCGCGGGTACCTAACAAAGAAAAAAATCAGGAAAGTTTCCGCCGGGACACGAGACTTTTTGTCAGTTAACTGAAACTCTCCGCCATGCATGGCCGAGAGTTCGCCTAAAACCCTAGCTCTTCCTAGCCTATAAAAGGAGGGGTAGGGGTACTAATCAAAAGAGGAAAAATGATAGCAAAGAAACTCTGCCAAATTGCCAAGTCCATTATTGTCCCCACCCTTTAGCTTTGCCTCAAGCTTCAGGAGAACTTTATGTTGCAGCAGTGGGAGGACAAAAGAAGAGGAGGAGCCCAGGATCAGGATCGAGGAACGG
>ML782523.1:421839-484760 GCA_009831015.1 Picea engelmannii | reverse complement strand
AAGTGATTCATTTTGAGACTAATGAAAAATATGCTTTTCCCGTCCCAAGTTCATGAATCTCATCTATGTTATTTGATTTATGTGTTATTTCTAACCCTCTAGTAGATTAGTAGCATGCATGTGTAGTCTTACCTTGATTGCAGAAAGCTTTGTAGAAGGGGCAGCAGCAGCAAGGAAATAGAAGGCTCAACGGAGGATCTACTTCAATCATCGTTAAAAAGGTGAGTCGATTCTTCCATTTTTTGCTTGAAAAGGGGTTGAGATTTTGGGTAGAAGGTTAAAAGTTAAATCTTAAGGGTCATGATCTGCGTATAAGTTTAGAGCCCTAGCTTATTAGTCCGTAGGGTAGAATACCCCACAACACCAGTGGAGTCACGTTTTAATATTTAGACAGTGGAGTCGCCATGGTGAAAGATCTGTAGTCAAGAAGATGCCCTCTTCTTGTTCACCATCAAGAAGTAGATCTGATTGTCGTCATTCTCCTAGGGAATATTTCTTCGTTTCTTCGTCCCCGACAACAACGCCAAAAGATGTTAGTGCTAGAAGTTGTCCCTAGATTGTTATAGGGTCAAGCCTAACAGATCTTATTTATTGCAATGATTTTTATAAATAAGAATGTGTTTTGGGTTTTGAAAGAAGGTGGATCGGGTAGACTGAAAGAGAAAGAATAAGAGAAACAAGCTAAATGCAGATCAGTAAAACACCATTGGGCATGGAGTCAAGTAAACACCCTGTTGATCGAAGGCAATCAAATTGCATATCAGATAAGAAGTTTATATGAAAATGGGTAGAAGAATAGGGAATAAACAAAAAGTAGAGTACCTATTAAACAAAGATTCTCTTTGCAAAATGGATGAAAAGGTACTTGAAACAAAACACACAAATAGTAGGCAGTCACTGCAAAATATTTAGTGCTCGAGAATCTATTATCCATGGGCAGCCATTGATTCTCAATGTCTGCAATTCATTCAATCAAGATGAAAAACAGAGTGTAAAACAAGGAAGATGAAAAACATAGTGTAAAACAAGGGAAATCACAATCTGATAAAACAATTGTCATAGATCTTCAATGTTAAAAGCGATCTCAGAATAAGATGCCCTTAGGCTTACAATAAAACACACTAAATGGCTATCTCATAAAATTACTTCTCCGACCTCACCCTCACAGGCCATCCACTGTTTACAAAATGATCCCTTTATATCAAAGTTCCCTCAACAAATTAAGCCCCTTCCTTAGGAAATCGAAGATCCTAAAATAAAAATAATCATAAGAAAATTTGGAACTACTGGATCAATGTTTTGCCTGGAAATGCTCTGCCACTTGTCATTAATCTCTAAAATCTTGAAGATGCATTTTCATCCTTTTTGAATGCCTGGAAATCTGGGAATAAATTTCGTTCCATCAAATATGCAATTGATGTTGATCTTACGCTTATTCTTTGCCTTTGATGATTAACCACTGATTTATTTGCTTGATATGTTGAACTAGAAATCTAGAACTACTTGATTTGAGATCCCTTGAAATCTAGAAATATGTCACCTTCACATAGATAAAACCCATAGGTATAATTATGTGGATATTTAGTGACAGTACAATGTCTTCGACCACTTTAAAATATCCATGACAGGTACTAACTTCATTTCTGGATGTTCATGTTGTTGAAGATGATAGCTTTGCACCAAAAAAAGTGGAGGACTCTCTACAACCAAATGGTTCTTTGTATTTATCTTGGCAAAGATATTCATCCTGTGAAGCTTTGATCACCCTAAATTCAATTTCTTTCTCAGTTAGTTCTAAATCAGAGTAGATGTAACCCTCAGTTAACAGTGCATTATCAATTTCACAATGATGGTTAAGCCGAGAACATATTCAGATTGAGTGGCCTCCTCTTCTTCTCTTTCCTTGGCTTCCTCTAAAAGAACAAGTCAACCATGACATCCCATTTATGACCTGGGGAAATTGTTCCTCACATCAATAAAACCATCCTTGCCAACATCCAAAACAGAGAACCAATATTGTTCTTTCCCTTGTTGTTTGCATGAATACCAATGCCAACATGTTTCATTGGAGAATCAGTGTCACAAGAATCAATAGTGGGAATATTAGCAATGTCTTCTTCTCTTATAGGCTGATGGTCAATCCTTGGATCAGTAAGAATCAGAAGACGAGGGTTGGAAAATGATGTATGAAGCTGATTTGTAAATGTTCCAGGCATGTGCCTGCCAACAATTGCATGAGCTCCAATAAATTGGGCAAATTTCAGAACTGCCCGCTAACCATATGGCCTTGCAGATTGTACAATTGTATCCTGAGGGTTCTCTATCGCAACAATTACTCTTGCAACAATCTGCAGCTTTTCCCAAGTCTTACCCAAGTTTATGATAAATATGTCGTCTGAGCATCTCTTGTAAACATAACGCTTCATCTAAAAATCACAGTTTTTAGTGCCGAGGTGGACATCTGTTGCAAGCATCATTTGAATGTCTACTTCTCTCTGTGATAAAACCCCCTTGGTACCCATAGGGGGCAAGAATTAATATTATAACTACCATGAAATCTGTTGATAGGATCTTTGTTGTATGAATAAATATGAAGGGGATAATTATATATATCTAACATTGTTCGGATTTCCAAATTGTTACCATAGACATTGTCTCGACACCTGGATAACTGAAATAACTTGATGGCGTAATGTAATTAATACTTCAAATACTCGGGCGTTCTGTCATCGCTTGACATTTGGGTGATCAGGCGTTTAGAAAATCTTGGCTCTCCTTCTCGTGGCATTCAACACTTGTTAACTAAATCGACACTTGATATCCAACAATGTGTAGACTATATCCCACATTTGTTAGCTCCATGTGGCTTGGAAATTTTCTTTGACTTATGTGTTTGTAGTGTTGACCCGTGTTGTGTTGATGCAGGTTCTGGGCACAATGGTTGTATGGAAATTTGGGCTTAGTGACCAATCTGTTATAAAAAATCATAAGAATGCCTTCGAATAGTCTCCTTAGAATTTGAGTTTTGATGCTCTATAACAAGCCACAATTTTGCTCAAATAATCATAAGTAATCTAGATAAGGCCCGAAAACGAACATGGTGAAGAATTCAAAGATTTTTGGGAAGTGATATAATTTTTTATGATGGTGCTGCAAGAATGTCACTTTTCTAGTAGCATGTCTGTCATGACCAAAAGTCTAAATTTAATACTGTGAAATTGAGTACTAACATTGACTCCTTCTAGGGATGATGCTCTCCCTGTGAGGCATCAAGAACAAGCAGAACACTGTGCCTTTTCCTCTGTGCATCCATGCAATGCAACCTGCAAACTTTTGTTTCTACAAACATTCAAATTTATGCTATGCCTAGTCCATTGGGTTTGTGGAGTCATTCATACTGTCACCAAATCTCTGCAATCTTTATTCGAATTTTGAACACACTACTGAAAACAAAATTACTGCTGCAAACTAACAAACTTAAAAGAATCTTCATACTCGTATGGTGAGTTTATTCTTCTGTCTTATTCCTACTTCTAACCAATAAAAAATGGCTAATCATATGAAATCATGCTTCCAATGAAGCCATGAGAACATCCAGCTGACAGAAAAAATTTCTTGTATGGAAATAAAATTTAGAGAAGACCTCATGACTTGTAGCAGAATTTTAAGTTGCAACACATAATTACAATCCTATATTGTTTTAATTCCAAAAGTTGCAAAACTGAAAGCTTCTGAAAAAACCATCTCTATGTAAACAACCACAGGATCCTGCCAATTGTGCTGCATCTCCAGCTGATACAAAATGTCACATTGTTCTTCTGATTCACTAATCAAATGATACTTCATTTTTTCTGTTGGAAAGAGAGTATGAAGTTTTTCTGGGCATTGGCAATCAAAGGCATCAAGGTTATCCTGAATCTGATCACAAGTTCCTTGAACAAAAACATCAACAATTCCATCATGATAGTCAACAAACTGACTGTCATACACCGGCTCAGGTTGTTCATAGATGATGAACTGAATACCTTCACGAATATTCTGGTAATATTCCGTCACCATAGATACATCGGGCTCTATAATGTCAAGATCATCATCACTATATTCATCATAATTTGGAACAACGTGATAAAATTCAAATGACAAAGATGAATATTTTTGCATATTTTTATCAACAATGTGATCTTGAGTCAAATTTGAAAAAAAATTTCTTTCTTCCTCAACATTATCATCCATGGTATCTTGAATATCTTCCTCACTAACATGATTTTTATTCTTGCAAACAGAGGAAAAATCTACTTTTTGTTGAATATGCTTCTCAAATACATCACAACAATTTTCAAAAAGACTTTCAGCTGAAATTTTTTCTTTATAAAATGTATTGAAATAATCATGAAAAATTGCCAATGAGTTAATACTTGAAGCTGGAAGAGATCTGCACCAATCAAGGGCTTCTCCCTTCAATGAGTATTTAAAAAGTTTGATATGGACATCCTCATGCACAATCTGATGTTCATGAAAAAACTCATGAAAATCCGCCAGATGCTCAGCCAGAACCTTCCAATCTTTGCCTTTAAATGTAAGAAGGGTACCTTCCCATTCACCTATACCAAGCATTGGGTTTGGAAAACCAACTACATTCGAAAAATCACAAAAGGAAAACCTTTGAGCCAAAATGGCTTCCATAGTTGGATCCCCAGTGGAGTCGCCTTTTAATATTTAGACAGTGGAGTCGCCACGGTGAAAGATCTGCATTCAAGCACATGTCCTCTTCTTGTTCACCATCAAGAAGAGGATCTGATCATTGTTGTTCTCCCATGGAAGATTTCTTCATTGCTTCATCCCCGACAACGACGCCAAAATATGTTAGTACTAGAAGTTGCCCCTAGACTGCTATAGGGTCAAGCCTAGCACATCTTAGTTATTGCAATGATTTTTATAAATAATGATGTGTTTTAGGTTTTGAAAGAAGGTGGATCGGGTGGACTGAAAAAGAAAGAACAAGTGAAACAAGCTAAATGCAGATTAGTAAAACACCATTGGGCATGGAGTCAAGTAAGCACCCTGTTAATCGAAGGCAATCAAATTGCATATCAGATAAGAAGTTTATATGAAAATGGGTAGAAGAATAAGGAATAAACAAAAAGTAGAATACCTATTAAACAAAGATTCTCTTTGCAAAATGGATGAAATGGTACTTGAAACAAAACACACAAATAGTAGGCAGTCACAACAAAATCTTTATCGCTCGAGAATCTATTATCCATGGGAAGCCATTGATTCTCAATGTCTGCAATTTGTTTAAGCAAGATGAAAAACAGAGTGTAAAACAAGGGAAATAACAATCTAATAAAACAATTGTCACAGATCTTCAATGTCAGAAGCGATCATAGAATAAGATGCCCTCCGACTTACAATAACACACACTAGATGACTATCTCATCAAATTCCTTCTCCGGCCTCACCCTCCTGGACCATCCACTATTTACAAAATGATCCCTTTATATCAAAGTTCCCTCAACAAATTAAGCCCCTTCCTTAGGAAATCGAAGATCCTAAAATAAAAATAATCACAAAAAAATTTGGAACTACTGGATCGATTTTCTACTTGGAAATGCGCTGCCACTTGTCATTAATCTCTAAAATCTCGAAGATGCCTTTTCATCCTTTTTGAATTCCTGGAAATCTGGGAATAACCTTCGTTCCATCGAATCTTCTATTGATGTTGATCTTATGCTTATTCTTTGCCTTTGATGATTAACCACTGATTTCTCTGCTTGGTATGTTGACCCAGAAATCTGGAACTACTTGATTTGAGATCCCTTGAAATCTAGAAATCTCTTACCTTTGCATAGCTAAAACCAATAGTTATAATTATGTGGATATTTAGTGACAATATGGTGTCTTCAACCACCTTAAAATCTCCATTCCAGGTACTAACTTCATTTCTGGATGTTCATGTTGTTGAAGACGATAGCTCTGCACCAACAGAAGTGGAGGATTCTCTATAACCAAATTGTTCTTTGTATTTATCTTGGGAAAGATATTAATCTTGTGAAGCTTTGATCACCCTAAATTCAATTTCTTTCTCAGTTAATTCCAAATCAGAGTATATGTAACCCTCAGTTAACAATGCATTATCAATTTCACAATGATGGTTAAGCCGGGAACATATTCATCTTGAGCAACCTCCTTTTCTTCTCTTTCCTTGGCTTCCTTTGGCTCCCTGTAAAAGAACAAGTCAACCATGTCATCCCATTTACGACCTGGGGAAATTGTTCCTCGCATATGTAAAACCATCCTTGCCAACATCCAAAATAGATAACCAATACTATGATTGCCCTTGTTGTTCGCACGAATACCAATGTCAACATGTTTCATTGGAGAATCGGTGTGACAAATAGCAATAGTAGGAATATTACCAAGGGTTGCTTCTCTTATAGGCTGATGGTCAGTCCTTGGATCAGTAAGAATCAGAAGACAAGGCTCAGAAAATGATGTCTGAAGATGATTTTAAATGTTCCAGGCGTGTGCCTTCCAACAATTGCATGAGCTTCAATAAATTGGGCAAATTTCAGAACTGCCCGCTGACATATGACCTTATAGATTGTAGAATTATATCCCGAGGGTTATCTATCGCAACGATTACTCTTGCAACAATCTGCAACTTTTCCCAAGTCTTACTCAAGTTGATGATAAATATGCCTTCTGAGCGTCTGTTGTAAATGTAACGCTCCATCTGAAAATCACAGTTTTTAGTGCCGAGGTGGACATCTGCTGCAAGCATAATTTGAATGTCTGCTTCTCTCTATGATAAAACCCTCTTGGTACCCATAGGGGGGGGGGGAGAATTAATATTATAACTACCATGAAATATTTTGATAGGATATCTGTTGTAGGAATAAATATGAAGGGGATAATTATATATATCTAACATTGCTCGGATTTCCAAATTGTTGCCATAGACATTGTCTCAACACCTGGATAACTGAAATAACCTTATGGAGCAATGTAATTAGTACTTCAAATAATCCTTGGGCATTCTGTTGTTGCTTGAAATTTGGGTGATCAGGCATTTAGCAAATCTTGGCTTTCCTTCTCGTGGCATTCAACACTTGTTAACTAAATTGGCACTTGATATCCGACAATGTGCAGACTATATGCCACATTTGTCGGCTCCATGTGACTTGGAAGTTTTCTTTGACTTATGTGTTTGTAATGTTGACCCGTGTTGTGTTGATGCAGGTTCTTGGCACAATGGTTGTATGGAGATTTGGGCTTACTGACCAATCCGTTATAAAAAATCATAAGAATGCCTTCGAACAGTCTCCTTAGCACTTGAGTTTTGATGCTCTATAAGAAGCCACAATTTTGCTCAAATAATCATAATTAATCTAGATAAGGCCCGAAAATGAACATGGCGAAGAATTCAGAGATTTTTGGGAAGTGATATAATGTTTTATGATGGCGCTGCAAGAATGTCACTTTTCTAGTAGCGTGGTTGTCATGACCAAACGTCTAAATTTAATACTGTGAAATTGAGTACTAACAATACCTATCCTCCAACTGATGGGTGAACTTGGAACATGATGAGAGAGTCCTCATTACTCTTAGACTTAGTTGTATCTGATGTCCTCACACTATTGATGTTCATACATGCATATATGATTCATCCTCATATTCAATTCCTCATATTTTCTTGGCTCTGTACTACCATTCTTAGAACCCCATCTTGAGCCTTCCTCCAGTATACTCATGACATATTTGTGAAGCCCCATTCTTCTTCAGCATGGATTCTCATGTTGTTTCCATCCTGTTCCTTCAACATGAGGGGTAATCAATTCTTATGTACTCAGATCAACTAGATTTGGGATGTAATTTGGATTTTTCCTTCTAGATATTGTATACGAGACTGATATTATCATGTTGATATATATTGGCTATATTTTCCAACGTCATGTTGTATTTGAGACTCCTTTATAGTCTCATTATTGATGTCATGAGTATTTTCAATGAGTATGGGTATGCCTACCTCATCCCATTGAGATCATATTACTCCCCACTTGATGACCCTTTGGTGACAAGGGGGTTTTCTGTGGCATCTTCACTATTTGGGCCTTCTTTTATTTTCCCATGGTAACACTTCTCCTCTTAGGTTGACACATATCCTAGTGAAATAAAAATATATGTATGTCGGTCATGTGATTTAATCCTAACCTCACACATTAGGGGGCATCTGTTATCACCATTTATTCACACACCAAACCCAAAAGGCCAAGTCTTACTGATATACACCATCATAGTCTATGTATCCCTTGTAATACACACTTTCACACCATTATTCCCTCACATAACTTAGGAAAACCCATTTTTCCTAAGTTATTTCACACTTTCACACTATTATTCCTTTGCATAACTTAGGAAAACCCCTTTTTCCTAGGTTATTTCACTTAATTAAGTCATAATCCACTTTTATACATTTTCCCCCTCTTTGTTTTATTTAAATTATGTTAAAATTTTGGTATGCTCATTTAACCATAGACAATATCACATCATTGTCACCCAACCATAGGAATTCACATATGCCACCCCCAATCACAGTAACCTTTACTTAGAATAATTCTGACAAGCGTACTTCAGAACCAACATATAAACCCTAGCCACAACTGCTGCAACAACAACACAATAACCATACAAGAAGAGCATACCTTATACCAATAGAAGCACAAGAGAAATACCAAAAGACTACTGCATTAATCCTCTAGACTAGCGCCCCCTCCAACTGTAGCTGCTGCTCCCAAAATTGTGCACCTCTTCACTGCAACTATACCTCTTAGACTCACGCACTTCTAAGTGAGTGTATGTATAAATGAAATAGGAAATTTCCTATTTATACTAAACTGTCCAGATGGCTAGGGTCGAATTCTCCTTTTGGATGTGTCTTTTACTTTAATATTAATTCTCTTGAGGCCAACTTTTCTCCTAGGGTTTTCTAATATCTGTTTAGTGGTTTACTTGCTTCCAAAATATTCTATTTTAAGTCAAAGGTTACACATGGAGGTTAATACCTCCCGTAACTACCAAAACATCAACACTCCCTCTTATCTAGGAAGATATTAACTAAGATGTTTATCATGTAGTGGTCTCAAACTCATCCATCCATCTCACACGGCATGGGAAAGACTCACATAGTCTTGCAGACCAGTCTACAGGTAGCATCACCATAGCCATAAAACATTTCTCATGATCAAACATATCATGTCTTGAGTAGAATGGCCACACAACCATCTCATGATCAAACATATCATGTAACACTTGGCATAGCCACACATTATCCATCTATCTAGAAATCACCTTCAACACTACTGGTTGGGACTCCATCTAGTAACCTCCGATGCTACCGATCGACACTCTAACTAGGAATCATCTCCAACACTACTAGTCGACATCTAGTTCATACAATTAGTAACTCACCAGCTCACAATGAATCTGAAATCTAGTTCACAAGGAACTAGTAACTTGTTAGCTCACAGAGAATCTGACATCTAGTTCCACAATGAACTAGTAACCTTTGTTTGGCACACCAAGAAAATGGTCCACAATGACCAGGAATATAATCATGAGGATTAGGTGATGTAGTGCACACACACTACCCATCTAGCCTAAGGTTAGGAAGCACCTCCAACCACACAAGTTGGCTCACCAACTAAAAATCTGGGTAACTAACCAATCTTGAAGGAATGACATCTACTGACCTTGTGCGAGGTCATGCTGACTGGTTCCACAACCGATAAATTTGCGTACCATAATTTTTCATTGGAGTTGAAATCTGCGTACCGGGATTTGTCACCGGGGTAGCAGTAATTCGATGTACAATGATTTTTCACTGGAGTAGCCACCTACGTAACAACATTTATCACTGGGGTAGCAGTAACTCGACGTACCAAGATTTATCATTGGAGTATCCATTTGCATACTGAGATTTATCACTAGGGTAGTAGTAACTCGGCGTACCAGGATTTATCACTGAACTAGCCATACACATCACTTTGACTTGTGATACAGTTAGTTCCCGACCACTGGAGTCACATCTGTAATCCATCACATTTCCGCAACACTTCTCGCTGCCTGTAGAACATAACACTTCTCGTTGCATGGGGAACACTTCCCACTATCTGGGGAACATAACACTTCCCGCTACCTGCTCATTTGTAGTGACATATTGGAGATTCACTGCTCCCTTATGTACCATATCTCTGATATAATGGTACCTAATCTCGATATACTTGGAAAAAAATGGGTTCTTTATCAAATCTACATAACTCTGGTTATCACACTAGATACATGTTGCCTCTAACTCAAGATTAAACAATCTTGTAAACAACTTCTGTAGTTACACTGCTTTGCTGCTAGTTGAACATGTTTCTATGTGCTTTTCCTTAGTCGTAATGAGTGCCATACTCGTCTTTTTCTTGCTGAACCATGAGATCATAGCTAAACTCAAACTGAAGCAACATCCATATGTACTCTTCCAGTCTGCAACAATACCAGCCTAATCTGAATCAGTAAAGCCTTGCAAGATTATCTCACGATTTGAAGCATACCCGAGTCTATAATCAACTATACCCTTCAGGTACCTCATCACATGTTTTGATGCAATCAAGTGAACACCTCTTGGCTTAAAAACATATTGACTCATTGTGTTCAACACAAAACATATATCTAGCCTTGTGTTTGTTAAGTACATCAACGAATAAATCATATGTCTATACATGGTGGAATACAATGTCTTTGAAGATGTATCTCTCAATAACTTCATATTTGTTACCATCGATGTAGGCATGGATTTTACAAACCATCATTATGAGTTTCTTCAGAATATCTACAAAATATTTTCCTTGGCACAATAAAATCTTATCAAGTTTCTGCCACACTTATAGATCCAAGAAATAATGCATCATCTCGAACTCTATAGAAAGCTTCCTCTTACTTTCAGTGATGAGCTTCTTGTCTCCTATTAGAAACATGTCATCCACATGTAATAGTAATATCACTGGTCCACCATCCACAATATTGTAGTAAAGGTTGAAATCTTCTTTGCTCTTGGTAAAGCCCAAGATCATAAGGAAACTATCTGATCTGGCATATCATGCCCTAGGTGCCTGATTAGGCCCATACAAATCCTTCTTCAATATGTAGACATGAGACTCCTTCTCATGTATCTTGTGACTTCTCTATGTACACTTCTTTTGGCTACTAGAGTAAGTGTCTTGTCATAATCTTCTCCCTCTTGCTGGGAGAATATTCTGACCACAAGTCAAGCTTTGTACATCTCTATATTTTTATTTGCAACATGCTTGATCTGGTAGATCAATCTTGGAAGTCACCACTAACTTCCCTTTAAAACAAAATCCATATCTCAGTCCTTCTGATTGGCTTCCTCCTCTATCATTGAAAAAATGGAATATTTCCAGGAGATCTCACATCTCCTAGAAGTCTCTGAAGCTAAGATCTAGTCTTCTCAACTCATGGAATCTGTCTGTCAGTCCTAGAAGACGTCTCTCTCTCCCATCTAAATCTAAAGAGGAATACTTTCTGAACAAAAGTATATAAGACACTAAATCTCTCTGAGATCAGGCTCACTCTAAGTCTCCATGCTCCCTTTGAAGCTTGAATCCATATATATATATATATATATATATATATATATATATATATATAATTTTTGGAGCCATCTACTCCCTATGTATGTGATGATATCCTATGAAGCCTAATCTCCTATGAATGGTCCAAGGGAGGCTACTCCTCCCTACTGAATCGATATGGCCGACTCCTCTTGAATTCTATCTCCTTCTAAGCTGGTACTTGGTGGGGCCTCCTGCCTCACCATTGGCGGAGCCACTTGCTCCTAATGATATGGCTCATCAATGCTATATATCTTTGCATCCTGCAAAGTGTCACGGGACCACGTTGGTCTCTTCTTGGTTACTACAACGATTTTGGGTAGGCCCTTTTGGCTCTACTAACTCTCCCTGATTTGAAGAGTGATCAATTGTAATAGAGGGATTTGTTCAGTCATCTTTGGAGCCTTCTACTCCTTACAATCAATCTCCATATGAGATACTCTGTATTTTTCAAAAGTACCCTTATTCATTTTCTTTGGTACATGGATGTATACGGTCATGTATACAACTTCTTATCTGGATCATCTGCTCCATGTCTCAAACTAGAGACCATCTAATATGTTGCCTCCTGCAACCATCACTATGGATTTCCTTAGAGTTATCACCCGTGATCTTCCTTGAACAATATAAACAACAAGGGAAAACAATAAACAAGAATAATACTATAATAATAATAAAAATAAAAACGAGAACAATCGTCATAGTAGCTCCTTCAGAGCTATCCCTTGTGACCTTCCTAGAGCAAGAGCCAAAATAAAAAAAAATGCAATAATGAGAATTTGGAACAAAACTCTTCTAGTGTTGTGACCAATCATTCCTTCATGGTAACCTGTCCGAAACAAGAAAATAAGAACATCAATATCTCTATCATAACCTCCATGGAAGCTACAAGACAACCTACCCGAGACAATAACAACAAGAGAAAAATGTATTTCCAATTATCATTTTCATTAGAACATATCTATGGTAACAAGAATAAAAGACAATTTCATGGTAATCAACGTATTATTACCAAGGTGACCTACCTGGAAACAAAACAAGAAGTATATCCTAGAGGAGATGTTAATTCATCTTGCAAACAAGTACAATAAACATTTATATCAATAGTACTCACATGCTACCAACTATTCATTATATATAGCAGTAATAGAACCTTTCAAGGACTGTTGTCACAACTATAATGTATCTATTATCAAACTTGATATGTGCAAATTGGAAACTCATCAATTTAATCAATCAAACCTAGAACCTGGAGTCTTATGTTCAAGAATAAGTGTTGTTTATTTTTTTTCCGAGTCTCCTTCACTCAAGATGACAAATATTCTCTCTAACCTTTCCCCTGTACTAAGACAATATGCTTTCTTGACAAAAATATGAATTAGAGAATATAATGCAAGTAAACTTGAAAATATCAACCTTAATTAATCTAATACTTTGCATAGAGTCAGCTTATAACTTTAACTTTGACCAGAAATAATCATAACAAAAATGCAACGTAGATGTTCATAAGATCAGAATAATGCCATAACATCTAGAGGCATATCAAAACAATCAAACTTGGAGTGCATTGTTCTTTTGAATGTGTTGGATCTAAGATCCCTCTAGATCTATGATTGTTGTTTGGACAAAAGATCCCTTCACCTGCAAATACCCTTAAGATAATGATACCCTTTAAGCATATACAAGTACATACCTCCAACAACAACGCCACACAACGGTAGGTAGTGGCACCATCCGACAACAAAAACAAGCAATGATGAACCCAAAATTTTCAAAATGATCCAACTTGCAATCTGACGATATTTGTAGATGCACTAGGGTAAGGTGCACTAGGATAACCAAAAATTAGTCCCAATACTTCACATAAAATTTCACTGCAACTGGTACTGCAACTGGTGCTGCAGCTGGTGCTACAAATGGAACTACAACTGGTGCTACAACTAGAACTACAACTGGTGCTGCAACTGGCACGAAGGGACTGGAATGAAGGAACTAGCACTGTAAACTTAGGGTTTTATGAGGAAACCCTAATTTCTCAACTTCAGAAAGTTACAGATTTGATTTAGGGAAGATATGCGCCCTACTTAGGTGACCTTCATAGTGAGTTCAGTAAGTGCTCAAACGAGCTTGACAATGGGGGAAACTAGGGATCTTCCTTCTAGTGGTTAGACTGCTATGAAGGAAACCAACTTTGATACCTTTTTAAATTTTTTTTATGCTCGTTTAACTATAGAAAATGTCACATCATTGTCACCCAACCATAGGCATTCACATATGCCACCCCCAAGCACACTAACCTTAGAATAATTCCAACAAGCCTACTTCAGAACCAATAGATAAACCCTAGCCAAAACTGGTGCATCAACAACAAAATAACCATACAAGAAGAGCGTACCTTATACCAATATAAGAAAACAAACCAAAAGACTGTTGCACTATTCCTCTAGACTAGCGGCCCCTCCAGCTTTAGCTGCTGCTCCCATACTTGCGCACCTCTTAGCTGCAATTGCACCTCTTAGACTTGTGCACTTCTAAGTGAGTGTATGCACAATGAACTAGGAAACTGCCTATTTATACTAAAATTTCCAGATGATTGGGGCCAACTTCTTCTTTTGGATGTGTATTTTACTTTAATATTAATTCTCTTGGGGCCAACTTCTCTCTTAGGGTTTTCTAACATCTTTTTAGTGGTTCACTTTCTTCTAGAATATTATATTCTAAGTCAAAGGTTACGTGTGGAGGTTAATACCTCTCACCGCTACCAAAACATCAACAAATTAAAGATAAAGTTCAAATTAGTGGTTAAAATTGATTTGGTTAAATAAAATGTTTTATTATTTCGACGATATCAAGGATAACCACTATTTTTCCTATAAAATAAAGAGAGCATTTCCATATGATTTTCCTTCAGAGTACTGAGATATTGTCGAAATTTCCAATGATATTTTAACTTCATCTCACCATTTTTACTTTAATCCAAGAGGAGAGTCTAGCTAGTGCTACCATACATCCGAGAAAGAAAGAAGAACCCTCCCACGGAGATGCCACCAAGAGACATTTGTTTTCATTGGTTTCTTCATAGGTGTTTTTCATTTCGTACTTTGGTTATTTGGGTATTATACATCATATTGATTATTTTCTGTCTTGTGTTATTCATGTATCTTTTCTATTTTCATTCCTTTTCTATTTATGAATGTCATAGATTTGAAAATATCTAATCACTAGAGAACTAGGGTTTCTTGTGTTCTCACCCACTTTTGTTTGTATGTTTGATACAAGCACACAATTCGTAGATTTGCTAACCCTTGCTGCATATCTACACCAAAACATATTCTCTTGGACTTGATGTAATGGTTATTACAACATGTTCCATTGGGGCTCCTTATACATAGGCATTTAGATGGTTTTATGATTTTTTCTCCAAAAAGTTGAAATAAAGTTATAAGTCAGAGATGTATATCATTATCACCATAAACAACTTACATGTCGTCTAAAATTCAAATTGTCTAAATTACGATAATATTTATTATCTCTATTTGGCCATATGTTTCATTATGGAAGGCAGTCACCATATTGAAATTTCTCAATCCCTATAGCATTGAATTTACTATCGTGATTGGGGATCATCAATGATGGTAAAACAAAGTATAATCAAACTAGTTCAAAGAAAAATTGTGTGGCTTACTACAATGAAACTATATTCATGTATGATATGAACATGATCATAAATTTAGGTAACGAATGAATATATTCATATATTCATTACCCTAATTTTTTTTCCTTAAACCTTTAAGGAGATCTAATGATACCAACTCTCATGGTTTTCTTGGGTTGGAATTGTGATGTACTTACCTAACTTCCAATTTTATAAATTATTTGATATGATACAAAGGGGGGAAGTTATTACAAATTTTTCCATGAACCGTTCCATTCTTATCCATAAGAGATACCTCCAAAAATTCAAAGGTTCTCTTTTCAATTCCATAGTGCCTTGAAATTTTGGAATGGTGTTCTCGTCACAAGAAAGTCCATGATAATCTAAAGGAACAAAAATAGTACCTAATAAACACAAAATCCCATTCTTCTAAATCTAGTTGGAGAACACTTCATTGATTAGGGTTGTCATGAGTCATGTAAGGCTGCATAAGTTTGTGTGAGGTATGGATGTTGCTCATATTGTTTTTGGAATCCTATATAAACACTATGTCCAATTCATCATCTTTTTTGTCATAGTAGAAATTTGAAATCTTACATTTGCTTCCTCTTTGATACTTAATTATGATGTTACAAATTTGCAAATAAGTTATATCCTTCATATGGCATGCATTCTCTCTCTTTCTCTATGCCTAGGAAAGATTGAGAGGCTTATCGTTTTGTGAATATATGTATATCTTTTAAGAAAATATATCAATAATCAGTCACTTCTCGAGCCAACATATTCATCTTCTTATTATGATTGAGTAACACACACACACACACACACACACACACACACATGAACAATAAAATTAGACACTTAATATTTTTGAATGCTTTCTACTACACCTCTTCTCAACTAAAATAGACTCAGTATTAGTTCAATTCTTTAAGAGGGCATATGGAAATCTTTTTGAAAACATTTTCTTAGATAATTCACCATTTCATTGAAACTCCGTAGGTTATGAATGTTATTTGGTATATATATACATAAAACAAACATTGAGAAGTATATGTTCATGAAATTATAACTTGTGTATCTTGGATTCCAATGTGTGACCAAAATGGATTGAGCATTGATAATATATATATATATATATATATAAAGAGAGAGAGAGAGATGTAATTTAAAGTAAACAAAATTATCAATGGTTAAAACATTTTCTTCCCTGCCACTCTAAAAAATGTTGTCTCATAAATATTCCATACCATTTGTCTCGTGGAAGTGGGAAACCACAAATTCATTCAAGGTCTCCTTAGTTTTTCCTTGTGCAAGGGCGGGCTTACCAATTTGGCTTTAAAATCATCTCAAAAGAGTTAAGTGGTGACCAATTCCTCTCCTTATTGTCATTTTTTTTTGTCTTTGTACCAAGTGCTCCCTCGTGGTTTCATCACCCCCAACTCCTTATTTTCCTTCCTCTTTATCTTCTCATTTTGCATGGTGTTTTCCTTGGGTTTCTTTTAGTGTTTGATCTTCTTGCCTCATGGATTGTATCAGAAACCCCATATTTTTGGTAGGTGAAAGGATGGTGGCTCACAAATATTCCATGCCACTCAATGTCTCATGGAAATGGCAAATCCAAAATTCATTCAAGATCTCCTCACTTCTTCCTTATGCATAGGTAGACTTGCCAATTTGGGCCTACAATTAATCTAAAAAACATTATGTGGTGACAAAGACCTCTTCTTATTTTTCAATTTTTTTGTCTTTTTACTAAGAACTCCCTTGTGGTTTCGTTTTGTCTGCTTCATTGTTTTTCTTTGTCTTCCTCTTCTCATTCCATGCAATGTTTTTCCTATGTTTCATTTAGTGTTTGGTATTCTTTCCTTGTGGCTTGTCCTATAAATTAAATTCTTTTGGTAGGTCAAGGATGTCAGCTCACAAATCTTAAGTGCCCCTCATGTCATGGAAGTGGGAAAACCCAATTTTTTTCAAGGCCTCCTCACTTATTCCTTGTGCATGGGAAAGTTTTCCAATTTGGGCTTGCAAGCCATCTCAGAAGTGTTGACCAAGTCATCTCCGTACTTGTCATTTTTGTTTTCTTTTTAACAATAACTTCCTTGTGGTTTTGTTTCCTCCTCCTTATTTTTTACATTTATATTCCTCTTCTCATTTTGCATAGTGTTTTCATTGTGCTTCGTTCAATGTATGGTCTTGTTTCCTTGTGGATTGTCTCAATAACCCCATCAATTTGGTAGGTGTAAGGATGGTGGTTCACAAATATTCCATGAAACTCATCTCATGGAAGTTGGTAACCCAAAATTACTTCAAGGCATCCTCACTTCTTCCTTGTGCATGGGTGGACTTGCAAATTTTAGCTTGCAAGTCATATCAAAAAATGTTAAGTGGTGACCGAGTCCTCTCCATATTTATCATTTTTGTTTCCTTTTTACCAAGCACTCCCATGTGGTTTCATTGCCTCCACTTCATTATTCACCTTTATCTTATTCTTCTCATTCTACATGATATTTTCCTTGTGTTTAATTAAGTGTTTGGTCTTCTTTCCTTGTGGCTTGTCTCACCAACCCTAGATTTTTGGTAGGTGTAAGGATGATGGCTCACAAATATTCCATACCACTCATCTCATGGAATTGGGAAATGCCAAATTCATTCAAGATCTCCTATTTTATTCCTTTTGCATGGTGGGATTTTGTGTCATGTCAAAAAAATTAAGAGGTGACTAAGAACTTTCCTTATTTTGTTAGTTTTGTTGTCTTTTTAACCAACACTCCCTTGAGGCTTCATTGCCTCCACCTCATTGTTCACCTTCATTTTCCTCTTCTCGTTTCCCATATTGTTTACCTTGTGTTTAATTTAGTGTTTGATATTATTTCCTTGTGACTTGTCTTAGAAACCACATCTTTTTGGTAGGTGTAAGGATTACAGTTCCTAAATATTCCATGCCATGAAAGTGGAAAACCCCAAATTTGTTCAAGGTCTCCTCACTTCTTCTTTGTGCATGACGGGGCTTTCCAATTTGCACTTGAATTCCATCTCAAAAAAATCAAGTGGTGACCAAGACCTCTCCTTATTTGTCATTTTTGTTGTATTTTTACCAAGTTCTCCCTTGTGGTTTTTTTGCCTTCACCTAATTGTTCACCCTCGTCTTCCTCTTCTCGTTATGCATTGTGTTTTCCTTGTGTTTCTTTTACTGTCCAATCTTCTTGCCTTCTAACTTATGTAGAAATTACATATTTTTTATATATTTAACAATGGAGTTTCACAAATGTTCCATGCCACTCATCTTATGGAAGTGGGAAACCCCAAATTTGTTCAAGGTCTCCTTAATTCTTCCTTATACATTGGTAGGATTGCTAATTTGGGCTTGGAAGTGGTCTCAAAATAGTTAAGTGGTGACAAATTCATCTCCTTATTTTTCATTTTTGTTGTCTTATTACAAATTTCTCCCTTGTGTTTTCATTTCCTCCACTTCATTATTCACTTATGTCTTCCTCTTATTGTTCTTCACAATGTTTGCCTTGCTTTTTATTTAGTGTTTGGTCTTCTTTCCTTCTGGATTGTCTGACGCAGACCCCTGACCCTCGAGCCAAGATCCGCACATGATCGATCTTCTTTGAATCCACATAACTGAAATAGTTCTTTCGGGCCCTCACTGGAACCCCACGAATCCGATCCGCAGGTCCTTCACGAAAACCCCAACTGTACAACGTGCACCAGGCATGAATCTTCACCTCCACACGACCACTAGATATGACCTCTGGCCAAGCCAAGAGATGCTTTTCGCATTTCATGACTCGACGATGCAAGAGAGTCGAGTCTTTTGACTCTTCAAACCACGAAACCCAAAATCTCTCCCTTAGACGAGATCGAAGACTATGAGCCTCCCTTGATCCAATGGTCATGGTTGTATCGGGATTTCGGTAACCGGGATTTTGAAATGCAGCGACCCCAACCACTGGTCACTCCATTCCCCAAACCCCAAAATTTCTCCTTTGGCGAGATCGACGGTTATGGGCCTACCTCGATCCAACGGCTTACGTCCTTTCGGGATTTTCTCTGAACTTTGACCACTCCTTTGACTTCCGCCGCACGTACCCTCTGACTGATACTTGGGACCCACCTTTCGACGTTTCTCTCTTCATGAATTCAGGAGTTGTGTTGACCATGCAACTCTACCTCTTGAGTCCCGAAACCCCGAAACCTAATTGGGGCCCAACGGCTATTGTCCCTCAACCTTTCGGGAATTTTTCCTTTCGCTCTTCAGGATTTCGCGACTCGCGAAAATCCACAGCAGAGAGTTTCCTTACCTTTCGAAACTTCGATTCCTAAATCCCCAAAGCCTCACCTCCCACGTGATCTATGGCTGAGATCTTCCTCGATCCGACGACTCTGGATCTTTCGGGATTTCGCGAATTGGGAGTTTGAAACTCTCGATTCCAAAATCACAGCCTCCTCTACTTCCCGAACCCTGAAATGCCGAAATGCCGAAATGGGCTCAACGATGATTAGTCCCTGACCAAATCTCGGTCCATGTAACTGCTTCCTCCGTGACCACAACCCTACTCCAAAGACACGTTGCGTTTTGCGACTTCAGGTTTTTCAAAGCAAAGTGCCCCGACTCCTTGTCAATGGAATTGCTGAAATTCCGAACCCCGAAATGCCGAAATGCCAAAATACCACTCCAAAGGGGAATCAACGACTCCTGTTGCTTCTCATCCAACGGTCGCTACTCCTCCTAAGCTCCTGAACTCTAAAATACACTCAACCTTAACCTTCTCACAGATCTGCGAGATCCTACGGTCCACGGGATTTCAACACTTCTTCCATGAAGAAATTTCACCGTTCGTTCACTCTTCTTCAAGGATCTCTGGTGAAAATGACTTGGCATACTTCCACCTAAACTTGAATTTTGTGAGATGATTTCGATCTCCGCCTCCCTTTGAACATTTCAAAGGTGCTATCCCTCCTGAGCTCTCACTTGCAAAGTCAAGCCCCCAAAAGGAATCATGCTCGCACTCCTTGCATAAACTTTCAAGTAACCTCTGGTTATTTGAGTCTTCGACCCTGTGCACTCTTTGCAACAATAGTCCTTCAACCTTCACATTAGTTGATAAGTTCTAAGGCTTCAACCAACCTGTGCACACCTTGCACGACTCTGTGCCTCACCTGCACTTCTGCTAGTTATGAGAACAACGATATCTCTCCTGAGCTTTATGAGATAAAACTTAGATCCTCATCAATGCACACCTTGCGGACGTTCAGTGCACTCTTTGCAGTAATTCTCAGGAAGAGAAACAACTGAAACTCATTCTTCTCCTCTCTCAGACTTCATACACTTAACATGAAATCATACACCCGAAACAACATTGAAACAAATGCATCACAGAGAAAATAAAACAACTGTAAACATACCATTTAACAAATGTAAACAATAAGCATCATAACAACCTAAAGATTGAGTCAAAGCTTTATATATTAACTCAAGTGCTCCTATACATGGGTTCTCCTCTACAGTTCTCTACTACAACTCTACAACTTATGAAATCTGAATGATCATAATGTTCTTGTTCCAATGATACAAGGGTGAGGGTGTCTATATCCGTTTTCCCTCCTACGCTTCTAAATTGTCTAATTTATTAAATCAAATCTACTTTCTTTCATTAAACATAATTAAATTCCTATTACATTCAACATATGAGAGAAATCGCTCAAGATCTATTCACAACTCCAAGATATAAATGTAAGTACGCTTCCCCAAGATATCACATTAATATCCGCTCATTAATTTTTCAAAACATTTCAAAATGTGCGCTGGTGCTTTTCCAACTGTCTTCCACCTTTATGCATGCTTGGCTGGCTGCGTACGATGCTCCTGCATCATACTCCCTTGCTTGAAAATTTTCATGAACTCCTGTTCATGAGCTCTTGCACGGTCTATCCATGCCTATGTATTGTTGCTTCATCTTTCCAACTGACATCTTCAACTAGATGTCCTTTCCACTTGACCAATTATTCAAAATACTCTTTCCTCCTGGTCTATTTACTAATCCTTTTGTTAATTATGCCTTCGATATGTGGCTTTTCAGCTACAAGCATTTGTTTTTTCCATTGAACCTCTTTCTGTTCCTCTTCTGCTCCTGCTTCTTCATCTCTGTAAGGGTACAAATCTGCAACATTGAATATCGGTGATATTTCGACCCCATCGGGTAATTCAATCTCATATGCGTTTGCCCCAAATTTCCTTATGACCTTGCACTGTCCAATCTTTTTCATCTTCAACTTATTATACGTTCCCCTTGGGAACCTCTCCTTCCTCATATGCACAAGAATCAGATCACCGACTTCAAATTGAAGTTCTCATCTGTGTTGATCTTCTCTCCGCTTGTATTCTTGACTTGAACTCTGCAATCGCTTCTTAACTCGGCTGTGAAGCTCCTTCATTCCTTCTGCAAAGTCCTCTGCACTAGCACTCCTGAATTCATTTTGTTCTGAATATTTCAATTCAGAAACTCCCCTTGTTTGTATTCCATATACAATCTGGAATGGACTCTGCCTTGTGCTTCTATTGAGTGAATCATTGTAAGCGAATTCCACCTGTGGCAGAATGTGATCCCATTAACTGTGGTGTTCAGTCACTAAGCTTCTTAACAAATCTCCCAATCTCCTGTTCACGACTTGTATCCATCCATCCATCTGAGGATGATATGCTGAGCTAAAAGACAAACTTGTCCCCAACTTCTTCCATAAGGTCCTCCAGAAATGCCCTATGAACTTGGTATCTCGATTAGACATGATACTCTTTGGAAAACCGTGAAGTCTGACGACTTCCTTGAAAAACAGGTTCGCAATATGAGTTGCGTCACTGGTTTTCTGGCATGGTATGAAATGTGTCATTTTTGAAAATCTATCGACTACCACAAAGATTGAATCATATCCTCTCTGTGTCCTTGGAAGTCCCAATACAAAATCCATGCTCACTGCATCCCACGGCCTTTCAGGTATGGGTAATGGTTGGTATAACCCTGTGTTCTACCTTTTTCCTTTCGCGTGCTGACAAATTCTGCACCTGTCCACAAATTTCTTGACATCTGTCCTCATCCCTGGCCAATAATATGAGCCATTCAACTTTGATAACGTCTTGTCATGACCGAAATGTCCGGCCAATCCTCCATTGTGTTTTTCCTTCAACAAATTCTCCCTCATGGAGCATTTTGGAATACATAGTTGATTTCCCTTGAACAATAATCCATCCTAGATCATGTATTCAGTCCATTGGCTTCTATCCCTGAGAAATGGATTCTCAGATGCCTCATATGCCTCCTTGAAGTCTGGATCATCCCTATACATTTCTTTAAGGTTATCAAAACCCAAAGTCTTGACTCTGAATTCCTGCATAAGTAAACATTTCCTGCTCAAAGCATCAACAACTTTGTTAGCAGTTCTAGAAATATGCTTAATCACAAAAGTAAAACTCTGCATGAATTCAACCCATTTAGCATGTTTTTGGTTCAACTTCTCCTGTCGAGTCACGAATTGTAAAGCGTGATTATCACTGTACAAAATAAACTCCTTGGGAACCAAATAGTGTCTCCATTTCTTCAGTGCTTGTATGACTGCATAGAATTCTTTGAAATATGTGATCAATCTATCGTCTTGGCTCAAGACCGCTCCAATTGCAAATCCACTCACGTCACACCTGACCTGGAATGTCTTGCTAAACTCCGGCAAAACCAGAGTTGGTTTCTCAATGATCTTCTTATTCAGCAGGTTGACGCTCTTCTTTGCTTCCTCCGTCCAGTGAAAAGATTTATGTCTTTTCTTCATCGTATCCATCATCGGTGCACTAATTCCGTTGAAGTTTCGGATTAATTTACTGTAGAATCTAGCCAAACCATGGAAGCTTCGAACTTCAAACACGCTCTTCGGCGATGACCAATTCTTAATAGCCTTTATCTTTTCCGGATCCATTTTTAATTCATTTGCAGAGATAACAAAACCCAAATAAATGAGTTATGTCCTTATAAATGATGATTTCTTCATATTAATCAACAATTTCTCCTACTATAATCTCCTCATTACTTCAATTAGGTGCTTTAAGTGTTATGCTTCTGTCTTGCTAAAAATTAATATATTGTCAAGATATACAATGACGAATTTCCCTATGAAATCCTTCAGGAATTTGTTCATCAATCTCATGAAAGTACTGGGCGCATTCGTTAAGCCAAATGGCATGACAAGCCATTCATACAGCCCCTCATTCATCTTGAATGTTGTCTTCCATTCATCACCTTCTCTCATTCGAATTTGATGATACCTTCTTTTCAAATCAATCTTTGAAAAAAACTTTGCTCCACTCAAGCAATCCATCAATTCATCCATCCTTGGCAATGGAAATCTATATCTGATGGTAATATTATTGATTTCCCTTGAGTCTGTACACATTCTCTAGCCTCCGTCTTTCTTTGGGCTGAGCACTGTCGAAACAACGCATGGACTCAAGCTTTCTTGAATCAATCCTTTGTCCATTAGGTCCTAGACCTGTCTTTTAACTTCTTCATTTTCCTGCTGCATCAACCGATACACGGCTTTGTTTGGAAAACTAGCTCCAGGTATAAGATCGATATGATGGCTTATACTCCTAATAGGTGGAAACAAACAAGGCAGTTCATCCACTACTATATCAACAAACTCTCCCAGTAACTCCTGGATTTCTTCTGGTAAATCATCTATTCTTGTACTGGTCAAAACAATTTTGGGTTTCCTGACCACAATAAATTGTGTGTCTTCCTTCTTCTTAAGCTCATCAAGAAGTTCCTTCCTACTCATGAGAAGTACAATGTTGCTCATTTCTGTTTTCACCTCTGTATCCTTAATTGGCAACAACATGTGCGTCCTACCATTTTTTTCCAGGGTGTACGTGTTATTTCTCCCATCATAAACTACGTTTCTGTCATATTGCCATGGTCTACCCAGCAATAGATGACAAACATCCATGGGAGTGACATCACATAATATTTCATCTTTATATCCTCCTATTTTAAATTCAACTAAACACTGTTTAGTGACATTTACGTGATGTCATTTTTGTATCCACGAAACTCTGTATGGGCTTGGATGTACAACAATCTCCAGGTCCATCTTTTCTACCATCTCTGTAGATACAACATTGGCTATGCTACCGCTGTCCACTATGACCTTGCATACCCTATCCTTAGTTTTGCAAGCAGTCTGAAACAAACTTTTTCTTTGGGCTAGGTTCTCTGCCTCCTTCTTCGGCTTCAAGAGAAATTTCCTCATCATCAAAGATATTTCACCCTCAGCATCTTCTGCCTCAACATTCCATCCTTGAGCTTCGACAATGTGAGTTTCACCACCATCTTTCTTCTTATCTGGACACTCATAGGATTTATGTCCAATTTTTCCACAGACGAAGCATTTCACTTCACCTCCTCTACCTCTTCCTCTTCCTTTGGCTCGAGGAAAAGTATTTCTATCAGCATATTGCCTTGCTTGTGAGCTTCCTCCTCTCTCAGGTTGAGGTTTCTTCCCCTCTTCTTTAGGTTTCTGAGTTCTGTCTTGGGAAATTGTTTTGCCTCTGGCTTGACTCCTACCTCGGCCTCTTTGACCTTGCTTCCGGCTCAGCTTCTCTTCAGCTTTCAGAGCCGTTTGATAAGCATCTTCCACATTTCAAATGGTCATCATGCCCATCTCATATTGAATGTCATATCGTAGACCATTCATGTACCTGGCAACTTTTTCATCGTCGCTTTCCCGATGACCTGCTCTGATGTTTATCTTGTAGAATTGTTCAGTGTATTCCTTCACTGACATCAACTTCTGTCTCAAATTCTGCATCCTCTGAAACCGAGTGATTTGATAATCCCTGGGTATAAATTTGGCTTTCATCTTTGCAACCATTCTATCCCAGCTCTTGATTTTCTGCTTTCCTTTGCAGCGTCTGTTAGCTTGCAGTTCATCCCACCATAGTGCTGCATGCCCTTTAAGTCTGGTTACAACATGTTTGACCTTCTTATCTTCCTCGAAATCCTCATAGTCAAAGTTTTTGTCTAGAGCTCTAATCCAGTCTATAAGTTCTTCAACATCCAAGTTGCCTTCGTACACTGGAATGTCCATTTTTTCCCTAGCACCTATCCTTGCAACAACCCTGAATATGCGTTCTTCTGCAGCATCTTTGATTGCAACTTCTTCTCCTTTGTTTCTAGCTTCATTTTCACTTTTAGCTTTGTTGATATCCCCAACGTCGACTGTGCGCCTTTGTGCTGTCTCCATAGCATCAAATCTGGCACGTAACTCACACATTTCTCTTTCCACTATTGGATTGGGCATTTGCCTATCTCTTCTTCTCGGTGGCATGGTTGCAAAATTTTCCTCTTTTCTCTCTGCTACAGAAAGAAAAGAATTTGTTCTGTGCTCTTATACCACAACTAACGTAGACCCCCGACCCTCAGGCCAAGATCTGCATAGGATCGATCTTCTTCGAATCCGCAAAACTAAAATAGTTCTTTCAGGCCCTCACTGGAACCCCATGAATCCAATCCACAGGTCCTTCATGAAAACCCCAACTGTACAACGTGCACTAGGCGTGAATCTTCACCTCCACACGAGCACCAGATATGACCTCTGGCCAAGCCAAGAGACACTTTTTTCATTTCGTGACTTGACGATGCAAGAGAGTCGAGTCTTTTGACTCTTCAAACCCTGAAACCCGAAATCGCTCCCTTAGACGAGATCGATGGCTATGAGCCTCCCTTGATCCAATGGTCCTAGATGTATCGAGATTTCAGTAACAAGGAGTTTGAAATGCAGTGACCCCAACCACTGGTCACTCCATTCCCCGAACCCCAAAATTTCTCCTTTGGTGAGATTGACGGTTGTGGGCCTACCTCAATCCAACGACTTACATCCTTTCAAGATTTTCTTCGAACCTTGACCACTCCTTTGACTTCCGCCGCACGTACCCTCTGACTGATACTTGGGACCCACCTTTCGACGTTTCTCTCTTCATGATTTCGGGAGTTGTGTTGACCATGCAACTCTACCTCTTGAGTCCCGAAACCCCGAAACCCGATTGGGGCCCAACGACTATTGTCCCTCAACCTTTCGAGAATTTTTCCTTTCGCTCTTCGGGATTTCGCGACTCGTGAAAATCCACAGCAGAGAGTTTCCTTACCTTTCAAAACTCTGATTCCCGAATTCCTGAAGCCTCACCTCCCACGTGATCTACGACTGAGATCTTCCTCGATCCGATGGCTCTGTATCTTTCGGGATTTCTCGAATCGGGAGTTTGAAACTCTCGATTCCAAAATCATAGCCTCCTCTACTTCTCGAACCCCGAAATGTCGAAATGGGCTCAACGACGATTAGTCCTTGACCAAATCTTGGTCCATGTGATTGCTTCCTCCGTGACCACAACCCTACTCCAAAGACATGTCGCATTTCGCGACTTCATGGTTTTCAACGCAAAGTGCCCCGACTCCTTGTCATCGGAATTGCCGAAATGTCGAACCCCAAAATTCCGAAATGACAAAATTCCACTCCAAAGGGAAATCAATGGCTTCTATTGCTTCTCATCCAATGGTCGCTACTCCTCCTGAGATCCTGAATGCTAAAATACACTCAGCCTTAACCTTCTCACAGATCTACGAGATCCAATGGTCCACGGGATTTCGACACTTCTTCCACAAAGAAATTTCACCGTTCGTTCACTCTTCTTCAAGAATCTCTGGCCAAAATGACTTGGCGTCCTTCCACCTGAACTTGAATTCTGTGAGATGATTTCGATCTCCGACTCCCTTTGAACACTTCAAAGGTGCTATCCCTTCTGAGCTCTCACTTAAAAACTCAATCCCCCAAAAGGAATCCTGCTTGTACTCCTTGTGACAACTTTCAAATAACCTCTGGTTATTTGAGTCTTCGACCTTGTGCACTCTTTACAATAGTAGTCCTTCAACCTTCACCTTAGTTGATAAGTTCTAAGACTTCAACCAGCCTATGCACGCCTTGCATGACTCTGTGCCTCCCCTACACTTATGTTGGTTATGAGAACAACGATATCTCTCCTGAGCTTTTTGAGATAAAACTCAGATCCTCGTCAACGCACACCTTGCGGACGTTCACTGCACTCTTTGCAGGAATTATCAGGAAGATAAACAATTGAAACTCATTCTTCTCCTCTCTCAGACTTCATACACTCAATATGAAATCATACACCCGACACAACATTTAAACAAATGCATCACAGAGAAAATAAAACAACTGTAAACATACCATTTAATAAATGTAAACAATAAGCATCATAACACCCTGAAGATTGAGTTAAAGCTTTATATATTAAATCGAGTGCTCCTGTACATGGGTTCTCCTCTACAGTTCTCTACTACAAATCTACAACTTATGAAATCTGAATGATCATAATGTTCCTGTTCCAATGATACAAGGGTGAGGGTTTCTATATCTGTTTTCCCTCCTATGCTTCTAAATTGTCTAATCTATTAAATCAAATCTACCTACTTTCATTAAACAAAATTAAATGCCTATTACATTCGACAGATGAGAACAATCGCTCAAGATCTATTCACAACTCCAAGATATAAATGTAAGTACGCTTCCCCTAGCTATTACATTAATATCTGCTCATTAATTTTTCAAAACATTTCAAAATGTGTGCTGGTGCTTTTCCAGCTGTCTTCCACCTTTATGCTTGCTTGGCTGGCTGCGTACGATGCTCCTGCATCATTGTCTCAGAAACCACATACATGAAATGTCAATAAAGTGTTTAATCTGGGATCGTCGATGGTAAGTAGAAAATATTCTCAAATTTATCACATCCTTCTGATTGGATGTTCAAAGGTTTTGTATTTTCATGCAAAAAATTCTAGACTAGTTCCTTAACGTCTTCAATTAACTTCATGTTGGAATGAGGTAGCCTACCAACGAAGGCCTGGTAATATATTTAACCCAGGTTGTTGTAGATTTCTTTTCTAATATAATTATTTTGAAGGATTTTAACACTTTGTTTAAAATTTTTAGATGTCTGTGAGCAATTTGCATTGCCTTGTGGTCTTGTTTGCAATTGATTCTAAGAAAACACAATGGGTCACATTACAATATTTTGAATGAGTATTTTTTCCAATTGTATTTAAAGAAACCTGAAGACTTCTAACAACATGATTAGTAATCTATAAACTTTTGACTATCCTTATTCCAAGAAGTTTCCTAAGAACAACTAAACTGTGTGAGTTTAACAAAGCCAAAAATAATTGACATTTTCTTGCATAATTTTTTTATTTAAAATAGTATTTAAGAATTTTTTCGCATTACCAATCAATAGTTAGTTTAGGTAACTTACCTTCAAGTATTGACAGATAACTTTCATCCACATGATAAAATCTAGGAGTTATTCATTGTGCACTAGATAGATGCGGTAAGAAAGGTGGACCCAAATTTTGGAACCCGTCACAATGAAATTGCAAAAATTCACCAGGAGATCATAACACTTCATTCACCTAATAGTCAAGTTTGGGAGTGCACATGACATGATGGTGGATAGTATGATGAACATATAATTGTTCATCATGATCTTGAACCACATGATCCTTTCCACCAAAAGGTTGTACAAAATTAAACTATCTAATTTCTCCCTTTGTATTCTTAAGATCTTGCAAAATTTATATGTCTTCTTCAACTTGATCATTGTTTATTGATGGAAAATTGGTTGGAGGTTGAATTGATGTTGGAATTACAATGGCCTCTATTGGACACATATGATTCACTTATGGAGAAGAAATAAAGATCATCGCGACATCTGTTGTGAAAGGAATTAAGGTTCCCATTGATGTATACCTATGTTTTTCCATACCCAACTTTGTATTTTCTCTTAGTTCATTGAATTTTTCAGGGGGATGCTACTTCCTATCACACTTGTTTCTCGATTACATTTTGATGTAGGAGCATCAACACCACGTCAACAAACAACACAAAAATGCACATGGATGGAACAGATCCCGAGGAGAGAGAAGCGCCAGCCTTCTCATTTTGGTTTAAAATCCTAAATTTAATGAAATTAATATTGGAAGGCTCGAGGAAGGAAATTCCATTGTATTTGTGTAAGGATAGTGTAAGTCGCCTTTAATGGATGACAGGTAGATGAATCCATATCTGATATGGAGTTGATGTAAATTAAATGTAATTTAATTCAATTAGGCGAGGAAGGCTCGAGAAGCCCCTCTTTTGTAAAACGATCAATGTATTGAGATAATAGGAAGGAAAACAAGAAGAAGGATGAGTAGGAGAGGAGAATAGTGAGGATAATTATCGAGAGGAGAGGATAACTAAGACTCTATTGTAGTCCAATCTTGTAACCATTGTAAACACTCTTTGTAAAAGCATTCAGATTAATAGAAAAAATAGATTTTCCTGCATATGAATCCCTGTGTGTGTGATTCTATCTGAATGAGTATTTGTTTTCTGAATGATTAATGAATGTTTACTGTGCATCTGTGAATTCCATGAGTATATATTTTTTCCCTTTGCAGGAATAGATAGAATTCTCTATCTGTGTGAATTTTTGAGTGTTCTGGTCTCTCAAGGATGTGCAAGGAGTGCACATTAGAGTTGTTCAAAAACCATGAAAAGCTAGCCCAAGGAGTGCGCTATAATTCAGTCAGGATTACTATGAGGAACGTTCCAAGTGGGAACACCTTAATCATTTAATCTCAGAAGGGATAGTGCAAGGAGTGCACAGAGTGAGTGAAAGGAGTGCTCCTACACTCACAGTAGTGTAAAATATCAAGGGAAGACCAGTGCAAGTGTGCACAGAGTGAGTGAAGGGAGTGCACCTACACTTAGAGAAGTGTAAAATCTCTAGGGAAGGCTAGTAAAAGGAGTGCACGAAGCCAACACTTTGTTGAAGTGATGGTAAATCTTAGGAGGAAGAGCACATAGTGCTAGGAGGGCGTTGAAGGAACACTTTGACCATGTTCGTAAACTCAGGAGGAAGAGTGGGAGTTCCAGGAAGGCACAAGGAGTTGTCGAAGGAACAAAGGAATGAACCCTTTGAATTTCAAAGAGTTGAAATATCATGAGAGATAACATTGGTGTGTGAATAGCCTATGCAAGGTGTGCATAAGGCGATAAATTTCTAAGTTCTAGACTATAGGAGAAGTGCAAGGGGTGCGCCCACAATTCGGTTGAAGTGTTGAAAAAAGCTCAAGAGGTGTATCATTTCATAGAACACAAACATAGGCCAAGGAGTTGACATTGCAAAGGAGAGATGAAAGGAAAATCCTTTGAAAACTTTGAGAATTACTTTGTTGAAGGGAAGCAGAGCCGCAGAGGAGAAGAAGCCAAAATAGACGTTGGATTAGCTGTGGAAATAGATCTGGGCCATTGGATCAAACCTAAACAAGAGGAGATCACATCCCAACCATTGGATCTGAGCGTAGGAGAATGTGAGCCGTAGATGTCACAATTCAGAGATTCAACACTTCGGGAAAGATTAGTCCTTGTGTTTCTAGGAGGCGAAAACCCTGAAGCCCGGAGTCCTGAAACAGATCTTAGTTGCATATCACAAAGTGAAGCGAGGTTGTTTATTGTTAAGCCCTTTGATACTTCAGCTACTCAAGAGATTTTGGAGGTAGTCGTTGCATAGTGGCCAAATCCCCCAAGCTCCGAGGCACCGAAGTTAATATCCTCTGTTGATAAAATAGGGGAATCTCAGCCATAGATCTCTTCCCTTCACCAATTCAACGTTCGATTGTTTAATACTTTAGTGGTGGTCATTTGGAGTGAGGAACCCTGAAGCTTCAAAGCCAGGAGTTCCGAAATAGATTTCAGTCGTAGATCGTGGAGGGAGGAGAATCCCCTCTAGCCGTCATATTTGACCATTTGAAAGGAAAAGAAGTGGAAGGAGAGGGAGAGGACCTACACCCGCTGGTCACATCAACTTTATGATCGAATTTGGTCAGTAAATACTCCCGGAGGTTTGAGTGTATGGTGTTGGTAAATCCTTCGGAGTATCGAAGTCGCGAAGCGCCATAACACCTTTCAACCATGCCCTGGGTTATATCTCTAGGTTACATGGACACTTCTGTCAGAGTGAAAGGGAGTTTAGTGAATTGTAACTTATGGTGAAATTGGTGAATGTTCACGGAGCACCGGAGTCCCGGAGCTCCGAATAGTGGCTTTCAGTTAAGCGCTCGGTTCTAGCCTGAGGTCATGTGAGATTTCATCGAGAAGGAAAAGGGGATAGTTCCTGTGGTTTAAATCAGAGGAGAAAGGGGGATTAGAGTAAGTTCCCAATGGGTTATGAAGAGACCCGCATATAAAAGTTAAAGGGGCCTATGCGCATAAGAGAGGATCCAACAGGGATCCGAGAGTTGATTCAACTCCTGTGAATGATCCTAGACCGGGAGGTCGCGTGACCCCATAGGGGGGGGGGCAGGGGGTTGCATCACATTTGTTACCCATATTCACAAAGATCTAATACAACAATAACATGACAAATTTTTGTCTTCCCAATCACACAAAAAACAAAAAAAGTCCCTTGGAAACATTATTTCTTGGGAAATGTATGTGTTTGTGTAGATAGAACTTGCTTTTTAGAAAAAAATAAGGTTGGGATTTGTTTTCTTTTTTATTTATACAGGAAGGTATATGCACACATTAATAACATAGACACATTCTTGTTACAACATGGAAAAAATGACCATTATAATATTAGTTCGCTATGGGTACCAACGGGGAGAGTTCCAAATCAAGCCTAAACTTGGTCAATGGGGTCAAAAAGGAATGAATGCCTTAATATGGTCAAGAGGGTAAATAAGGGCCTTAAGCCCTAATTGAACCTTCTCAATATCAAGTGCATGAAAAAAACCTAGACACAACAAGACAATCCCTCATCAGAGGGTCTTTTCCCTAAGAGTTGGATATGGGTTCTATTAATATGTTTCATGCACTGTGGATGGGTCTTGAGGTATTTACCATAGTGGGAAACAACATCCTTAGGCTCTTGACATTGGTCGAGGGAAGGAAAAAATATCCTCATACCCTAAACTAGCTTCTCAAGCTCAAGCATTGTGAATATGTCCTTAGACCACTCCATAGGAGAATGGATGCTTTGCAGGTCCTTGACCATCATCAAAGACTAAAAACTAGTATCTTAGGATCTTGTTGAATATTCTAGATATCGAGAGCCTTTAACAATTTTTTAAACCAACATAAAGGAAGTTTGTAAGGGGTCTTTGGCCTCCAATTCAGATACAAGAACCACAAGTAGGTTTTATGCACTAGAAATGTGTGTCAAGGCATAATGACGTTCACGGGGGAAGTAATGACCTTAAGCACTAATTGAACATTCTAAGGATCAAGCACCATGAATAACACCTAGATATATTGATTCCAACCCTCTCCAAGGAGTCTTTCAAATTTGAGTTGAATATGGGTGCTATTATGAGGTCTTGGGCATCATGGATGGTTCCTGAGTCTGTGACCATAGTCGGGGGAGGGAAACAAGTGCCTCTGGCCTTAAAAATTTCTTCTCAGGCTCAAGCACCATGGATGAGTCCTCAAACCACCACATTAGACCTTTGTTGGTTATCAATTACCTCTAAGGGTGTCAACGGTGCCATGATTAGGTCAGTTGTGCACCAAGAATGGGTCTAGAGGTATAACCAAGGTCACATGACAACAAAATGACTATGTTCCCTAAACAACACTTCTCAATCTCAATTTCCTTAAAAAACACACAAAATCCAAAAAACATTACATATCTTGGGCATATTTTGACCATGAGTGGTTTACCAACAAACATTATGACATTTTTGATAAAAATGGTGGGTCTTTGTATCTTGACAATTGTTAGGGAAGTATAAGGGCATTGGGAATTTAACAAATCTTCTCGAGTTCAAGCATGGCGAAAGATGCATTGAAACACCACATAGGACCTTTCTATGGATCTTTGGCCTCTAGGTGGAATATGTCTACCATTAATTGTTTTGGGCATTAGTGATGGGTCTAGGGGGCCTAGACCATGGTTGAAAAGGATAAAAAGGGTCTTTATGAAGGAAAGCGAACTTCTAGGCCTCACGTGCTATGCAAAATGCCTCCAACCATGACACATGCCCTCTCTATGGGGTATTTGACCCCCAAGTGGTATCTTAGATGCCATTAGGGAGGAAAACATGTCTTAATGCTAAATATTTCCTTATGGAACATAGGTCTAAAAATAGGTTCTAGTGCTAAAGATGATGGAAGTTTTGCAAAGTTATGAATATATGGAATAAAAATGCATGTGTGTTTTTAACATGTGCACATTCCTATAATTTAAAAATAAATGGAAGGATTGCCTCTTTTCCTCTAATTTTGGATGAGTTGACAAACCTTGTGTTTTCCTTTTCTTTGGTTTTAGCTTCAGATTAACAAACCTAGTGGTTCTAGTTGCATAAAAAAAAACACATTCGTTTTTCTAGCTCCCTAATATAATCTTGGTTTTCAATCACATTTTTAAATATGATACACATATTCATTGTTGATGAAACTGCACACACTTATAGAGATTCATTATTGTTTTCTATTTTTTATTGATTTTTATTTATAGATATGTCATAATTCTAAAATACTTAGGTCTTTTATATCTAGTGTAAAACTTTATTGCCTCACCCATCTGGAAATCAAATTATATGGTGCAAACATAAAAACATAGACCTACACACTATAAATAAATAAAATTGACTGGTTAAGTTGAGACCCTCAAACTTAACATTTGACATCATAATTTCATGGATCCACTCACTTTACTAATTAAAAAATATATAAAATTAAGATTAAAACATATGGAAAACTAATGACACACAAGAACCAACTATTATCTACAATTGTGTAATTTTTTTTTTCTTTTCTGTTATACCGTGACTCCCTATACAATCATGAATTCCTACACCACCTTTTTTTCTTTCACATTATATGACATATTTCTTATCCTGAGTGTGTATTAGATCTTATTTTTCCTCCTCGTAGCCTTATCTCTCAATGAGGTGTCGATGCGAGAGCAAATCTAGTTTATGAGGCAGTTTCATCCATGTACTATAAATTTGTATCATTGGAATGAATAGTATAATGGGAATGAGTATGACTTAAATCCTTTTCTGCCAAGTTCTTGTGTCATGTTCGTGTTTTATTTCTTAACATGGTATTAAAACTCTTATGATCTCAAGGGTATGATAGCACCATGGCAATTTTCCCGGAAAGGTGAGGAATTGTTACTCCATGGTATTAATCTATGAGTTTGATGAGGAAAGAGTGAAAATCTGGTTGTGATAATAGAAGATCTAGTTTGTGAGTAGCATAGATTTGGTTTATCCTATATTTCTTCATCAAAGAAAATAAAGTCTTCAAGGAGGTATTTCTTTTGTTATATAAATATTTTTGTATATGTTATGATGCATCAAAATATGATTTTCATTTGGCAATTTTTGCACAAATAAGTGTTGGATGAATAAATTATTCTCTGTGAGGTTGTGGTGTCAAATACCTAGTGTTTATATTGATTACACTGATTTAAATATACTATCTCCATTAAGAGAGAAACCCCACCGAAAAATAAATCTAGTTGGAGCTCTCTTTGTCCATTGGAAATTCAATAATTTTTTGATCAACCTCTAATCTTTTTGAATTGCCAATCCTTATCTTCATTGCCAATATGGTGTAATATATAATAAGAGATCTACCCCATTTTTACAATTTTTTTTTCTTATGGCTATGGATCAAGGCCACAACAGAGAGATACCCTAAAAGACCACTCTCAAATTCAAATTAAGTAGTCAATTAAGAATAACTACCTTGCAATAACTAACTTTCAAGGAAGAGAGAAGAAAACAATCTTGGACTTTGAAATTTAATGTTTATCCCACATGAAGAATTTCACTCCAGCACTCTCCTGCAACAATCCTTTGAAATCTCTTGCACAAAAAGAGATGAACAACTGCAAAGTAGTTATATGATAATCAACTAAAGCATGATCATTACAACTTTCATGATATATTAAAATTAGGAGATATAACATATACTAAAAACATGAATCAACATATGAAATTGGACGAGAACGAGAGATATTTTCTTATGAAAAACACAAAAACTTGGTTACAACCTGTAACCGATGCGACACAGTCCCGAAACTGGGCTCCAATTTCCTCCACCCAAGGCCAGAGATGATCAACAATACCCCAAATACTTTGTGCTCAAACAAGTCCAAGGAGGGAAACGATTTTCTTCTTGACAAGATAGGGAGAACATAACTTCTGAAAACAAGGGTTTCTAGATGGAAGGGATAAACTTAGATGCAAGGGGAAAAGGGGACTTGCAGGACTGAATTGAAATAACAACATACACATGCATTTATATGTTCTATTTCTGCCCCAACCCAAGGCTCTAATTTATACTCCTTTTTGACAGTTGGAGTAGTTATGGATGGGCTATAGAAGGTCAGGAACCTGAGGAACCCATCAAATCTGCCCAGAAAGTCATGATTTATTATTTTTTTGAGCCAAATTAACATATACGTAGGTTTCTAACTAGCAAGGGGTGTACACACACGATATGCTTCAAGGAAAGTCACGTACATCAACCAAAATGGGGTTTTTTAAGGTATTTAAAAGGAGGAAAAGGGGGGAAAAGGTCTTGCAAGCAGGGAAAGGGATGTAATTGAGGCTAACAAGTCATCATAAACATATGTGGTGTCAAATGATGCTATAACACATGCCCCCTAATGTATGAGGTTAGAAGAACAACTGATGGCTGAAATACATTACAAAATAGTCATGAGATTGTGGAGGGGCCTTGGTAGGAGCAGTTCAAGACCAATTCTGAAACAACACCTACAATAGAAACACATAAGATACTCTTTTCCCAAGTCGGGCATGCCCATGCTCATGAGTGATGTAAGCATGGGTGCCAAATCGAGTACACTTTGGATCCATGAGTAATAAAAGAATAATTGATGTCCATGGCCATGAAAAATATACACAGTGGATCCATGCAAATGTAGATCATAAACACAAATGGATACACAGTGGAGATATGTCTCAGAATAAAAAAAGAGGATATCTGAAGTCAATGAAGTGAACAAACTGATCCTCTGCAAGTACCAATGTCAAAGAGGGTGGTAAAATCAATACAACTTGGGTAGGAGGACAAAAGAGGTGGCACTCATACTTGCCTCGAGGTTTTAAAACAACCCATCATGGTACGAGTCTACATTATGTGAATAGATGTGTTGAATTCAAACACAGTGAGACACTGTTTGATTATCGGTCATTGATGTATATCGTTAAAAAATGTGAGACAACCCACTGATAATGATAATGGGAGTCAAGGTACCTAGTAAAATCTAACAAGTGCGAATAAAGGAGCTGATGTCGAACACCTGATAGAATCTATTGATCAGGGAAAATTGATGTATTCCCATTGTCTATAGCGAGGGAACCTGCCACTAATGAATACAAGCCCCAATGTACTAAAAATGACTCTAGATCCCTGTACTAGATAAATATGTGCTGAAGTCGATAGGAAAAGATCCGATGAAAGGAAGGAATTAAGGCATCCTCCATCATAAAACATGAGGAGTAGCAGAAGGCCAAAGATTTGGAAGAACTCAGAAAGAAATATGAAAGGAACAAACTAAGGTATGACTCTGACATGTACCAGATAGAATAGAACATGATAGAGACTCTCTGAATAATAGGCAATGATGAAAATCACTGAAAAAGATGAGGAATCTACCAATGGGGTCAAATGGAAACCAAGGTACTGCATGAATCCCTATGTGTGATAATGGTTGTTGAAGTCGAACATAAGGGAAACCATTTATTCAGTGACCAATGATGGTTTGTCATACGCTGAGCACAAGATCACCTATCAATGATGTAAATAGGACCAGGGTGCAACCATAGGTCACACTCTCAGAGAAATGAGTCATAGTCGATAAGAGAAGACCCACCATTAAGAATTCAATGGAGATCTTCTATACTAGCATGAGTTATATACAAATATACTCTTGAAACTGAGAAGTACTTGACACACGGAAATGACGACTTGGAAATACAAGAGTTCTGCAGAGTGGCCGACACAGGTTGAATTCCTTTGAACATAAATAAAACACAAAAGTGACTTGGGAAACATAGACTATGAATTGGGATATGTCCGTGACACAGGAGGAATCAACAAACACTCCATATGACTGGAATAATAACCAGTCAGAGGATATTATGCTCAAAAAAGAGAAAAGGCCTCTTAAATCCATACTAAACCTAATATAGTGAGGTAAAGACTCATACTATTGTGTTTTTTTCAATGGTGACACAAGTAGCTACCATATAAAAAACATGACTCTTTCCCATCCTTTTTTTGTTTTTTAATTTTTTTGTCTTTTTCATATTATAAAGCCTGAAAAATAATTAAATAATGTTATGTTACAATAGAGGAAACATGCATCGTGGGTGAAAAAAATAGTTACATGTACAAGGAACATAACTATGCTCAATGCAAGGAAGAATGTGTCGGATATGGATGCTCGGGGGAATGTTTCCTCCATGGATAAAGGTGTGAAGTTGCAAAAGAAAAAAATTGCATGGCTAACAGCTAATAAGAATGCATAAAAGAATAAAAAACAATAAGTTGAAGCCGAAATTAGGCTCAAAAGCATAAGTACCAGAATGGAATACAGTTTTACAACTCAACACGTAAATGAGGGATCCCAACATGTATCAACCAAAAAAATATTGATAACAAGACATGAGGCTTAAATGCAAAGTCATGGTGGGACTAAATAGGGCTCATGAGCCTATGAAAGTATTTCAGCATGGGCACCAAATTGCAAACAAGGTTATAACTAGGGCACCCATGAACGATAAGCTCTACCACATGAATTACAACACTTCTAAACAAAAAAGAAGGTTCTATGTCGTAACTTAGTGGGGTCGATCCTAAGGAAAAATGAAACAAGAAACAGATAATGCAAAAATGAACAAAGGATAAAATATAACCTATATGTCAGTTTCAATATCATTACCTGTCAGAGCAGATCAACATGGAACGAAAAGAAACCAAAGAAAATGAATCCAAATTACTCTATATAAGACCAACAACAATCACCCAAAAGTTAAAAAGTCCAATATAGAAACCTCTGATAATAACAAGTGCTATGGAATATAAAACTTGAAAATAAGAAACCCTAAAAGTACAATATGTACATAGAAACACACAACCTTGTGACTTATGCATAGTAGTGCTCTAGGTAGAGCCCATGGCTAGGCTTGGTCAAAGGGTTTCTTTGGTAACCAACCTGTAAAGCTTCCAGTTCAGAAAGAGGTAAAAAATCCATAATCATAGCTTCAAGCATATCCTCATTTGAAGGCAACTCAACATTCATGAAATCGGGGCTCGAAAACACACAAATATCAGGGCTCAAGGTCTGACAAAAAGTAAGATAAGATTCAAGAGGAAACACAAGATCACTCAGGACAAAAGGAGAAAGCAAGAGAACACCTGCCCCCATTGGAAAAAATACATGATTAATTACTGAGACCTTGTCTTGAGAAGGAAAGCATGACTATAAATATCCTTTCTCAGAAGCAATTGGACACTGAGGATATGACACCACATAATTCACCTGTGATGGGGAATATTCTACTCAAACACTAGGAACACACAAAGAGGAAACATGAGATAATGCTGAACTAAGATGGTGATTATTAGATGAAATTTGATTAATAGTGACAATGCTTCCATTGTGAGGGAAATGCATCACATGAAAGAGTATAGACACGAAAACTTTCATAACATACACATTCACGCCCAAGAATCATATTGAAATATAAAGGGCCCAACACCAGTAACAAATTGACTAGCATAGTCTTTCCACCTAACTTGATAGGAAGCTGAGGAAGGATCCCCAAACATTCACTAGGTCTTCTTTCAAAAGCAAACATCTCACTGGTAGCTAACACACTCTTGGCATAACCCAAATCTTTCCAAGTCAAGGAGGATAAAATAATTGCAAAGGATCCTTCATCTACAATACATTAGTAAATGCCCGTTAAATTAAATTTAACCCTTATCTGGAAATGTGAAAAATAAGGAAGACGAGACTCAAGAAGATTGCTCCAATCAAAGGAAACCATCCTGGGAATTGGAGGGAGCAGACTTGAAGAGAGTGGATTTCCCCCTTGTTCAGAAGGTACCGAATTGGAAATGCTAAAGACATAGTCGAAAAATGCATCACTCCTTGAAAGAAGAGTGGGGTTAGCCGAAGATTGCATCGGTGAGACCACTTTGGTAGACTCGTCATTCTCCAAGATAAGAGTGGGTTCGACCAAAGATTGCATTGACACGACCAATTCCTCAACCATTGGTTGAATAGGATGCGAAAAAACATGATCAAGATATGCATCACCCCCCAAAACGAGAGTGGTATTGACCAAATATTGCATCGGCACGACCTCTTCATCAACCAATGATTGAATATATTTTTGGGAAACCAAAGATGACTTAGAACTAGAAGGACCTTCAGACAAGGACCGTGCTCTTTGTACCACAACAATATCAGGGAAAAAATGAGTAAGGTGATCTCCCTTGCAAATATTACAAGGGAAATTGGGCTTACTCCCTATTCTTTTAGGTTTCTCAACCATATCAATTCCCCCAACATGAATTACAATAGCTGGTGGGTTAACCCCAACATGACTTGCAGTGGATAGGTGTTGATCTCCAACATGAATCGTAGAGGTTGGTGACGTTTTTCCAGTATGACTAACAATGAATAGACTTGTGTCTGCAACATGAATTGCAATGGCTACTTTATTGCCTTCAACATGACTCGTAGAGGTTGTTGACATAATTCCAACATGAATAGTAGAGGTTGGTTTCACGCTCCCAACATGACTAGTGGAGGTTGGTTTCACTCTCCAAGCATGACTAGAAGAGGATGGTTTCACACTCCCAACATGACTAGTAGAGGATGGTAAATGGATGCCAATATGACTTTTAGGGACTGGACTTGCACTCCCAGCATGACTCGTAGAGGCTGATTACTTACCACCAACATGACTTGCAGAGTCTGGTGACAGGTCTCCAACGTGACTAACATAGGTTGGTGATTTATCTCTAACATGAATCGCAGAGGTTGGTGAACTATTTCCATTATGACTCGTAGTGAATGGACTTGTGCCCCCCACATGATTCTTATCAGTTGGTTTCTTACCCCCAACATGACTGAAAAAGGTTGGTGACTTCTTCTTCTTACTCTTCCTCTTTCTTTTAGACTTCTGGTTACTAGTATAAAGACTTTCACTGGAAGAGGGAGAAGGAGAAGGATTAGACTTCACTAACGTAGAAGGTGAAGGATCAACATCCATTCGATGCCCATGACATGAGTTTCTTATTTGAGAATCAACAAGAGCATTCAAGACGTTTAGAGTGGTCCAAAACCAAACCAATAGTCCTACATTCAAACTAGGAAATTTCAGAGTGGCCATCAAGGGGGAAACAACATTTCCAAGAACGAAAAAGCAAAATAATCCCCTTGGACATGGGTCCCTTGGTTGGTATGCTCAAGAACCTTTGCCATGACTTTCTTATTCATAGGTTCGTCCCTTGCAAGATTGTCCATGTCCAAAAAATTATTATGCAATGACTCTAGTGAACCAATGGTATAAAATCCCACGCCTTCCAAGAGGTGGCTCCATGATTTCAAGAGAAAGAACATAGGTCCTTCTTGACTAGCAGAGTGGTTTTTCTACCACCTTAAATCAATGATACAAAATTGATGATACAGACACAACCTAAGGCCAACTATACAAATAAAAACTCAAGTAAAAATTCCTAAGAGAAACATCACAAAAAACAACTTCTCCAAAACTTCAGCCCATGTGGATAAGGTCCTGAGTCCAAAGTAATGAAAAAGTGGAAAGAGACCTTCTAGAAACTCACATGGGTTGATACCCAGGTGGATACCGATGAATGAAGGAGTGAGAAGTAGTTACGTCAACCTCCACTTACTATCCCTACCCGTGTAAGTAACCCTCACTTCACGGGGCAACCTCCAGGGGTACTGATAGTGTGATACGACATTTGCCTCAAGTACCAGTGGAAACCCCCCATAGTCACCTCTAATACATAATAAAATAAACTAAGGATACCAATTCATATTTAGTGTCTGGGGGAATAGTCGACAATTGAGATCGAACGTATGGGAATGGTAACAAATCTCGAAGCCTCGAAAACACCACTTCTCATGGAGGTATCAACACTAATGAAACCCCCAAAATATGATCTTTCCACAATGCTCAATCAAGATTTGGAGGGGTTATCACTTTGTCTATTCCTCACATGAACTCAGGTTTGGCCCCTATGTGAGAGGTGTTTCTTGACCACACCTATACGACAGTTGGGTTTTAATCTCCCTAACTCATATTCCTACTTCTTTTTACTGGCCTTGGAGAGTTATTTCTCCAATCCTAATCCAAGTCCCTAACCCTAAACTTGTTAATGAACCCTAGAAACAAAGTCTAGTAAATTTTAAGTTTAGCGTTCATTTTAGTAGTTGTTTTTACTCAAAGGATACAAAAGTGAAATTGATGTTGTTTGAGACTCTTGCAAAAATAAAAATTATAAGAACAATGGAAGAGATAACTTTACACTAATTCTTCAATGAAAAAGAGTTTGAAAAAAAATGCATGAACAACCTTTCAAACCTTGAAATGCAATATTTCTCTTTCTGATAAAAAATGTGTTGGAAAATTGGTTGTCATTGATGTCAACCCTAGAAGAAGCCCCAAAGTTGATTAAATAAAAAGAGTGTGAAGCAGATTCCAAATGCATGCAAAACCTCCATGGATTGATAGTCCTCGTAAAGTTGTTTCCTACGATAGGTGGCACACCACGTGGTTCCTCACGGTTGAGGAGATATGACCTCTTAAATATGATCATGTAAGGTATGGTCAAGAAGCCCTAATGAAACCCTGGAAGTAATGGAAATAAGCTCCTACAAGTTGGCCCAAGTTTGCAATAAATATTAAAATAAATATGGAAGATATTGACTGTGAAGTCGACCCTAATTGGCACCAATTAAATTAAAGTCTAGTTGGAAAAAGGTGAATTCAACCCTAAAATATGGAGTATTTTTATTAAAAATAAATTCAGTCATGAATTGGTAAAGTCGACCCTAATGGATGCAAAATATAGTATGAATAGGTGCTAAAGGTACTCAGTTGAAATATATAAAATAATTGACTTCTTGTCCGAGGCATTCAAGCAAAGTCATAGGCTTATATCTAAGGTAAGCAAGGGGATTTTTCTGAGGCACATCAAGTGGATTTTCTAAAGTATCTGTGGTAAGCAAGGTGAGTTTTCTGAGGCACATCAAGAGGATTTTCTGAAGTATATCCATGAAATTTTAGGCCTGTTCTAAAGTCAATTTCCAGGGTAGATCTGAGGCACTCTGATCCAAGGAAAACAAATGTTTATGAGGGAGAAAATTTCAGAGCATTAAGGTGATTTCATAGGCAATGACAAGGTAATTTCCGAGGCAGTAAAAAGGTGATATTTGATTCAACGAAAAGGTGATTTTCGAGGTATAAAAAAGGGTGATTTTTGAGGAAACGAAAAGGTGATCTCCGAGGCAGCGAAAATGTGACTTCTCAGGAAAAAAACTAAAGATATATGAGGCTATAAGGGAGAGTTAACTGAGGCAACAAGGGAGAGTTAACTGAGGAAACAAGGCCGAATTTCTGAAGCTAATTTGAGGTCTATTTCTAAGGAAAGGTAGGTCTATATTGAGGCCTATTTATGAGGCAAGGTAGGTCTATCTTGAGGCATATTAAGATTATTTTTTGAAGCTTATCCATGGAAGTTTAGACCTGTTGACAGTCTTTTGGGAGGATATGAGGTCAGATATGTGATAGTATTAAGGGTGGATATGAGGCTTGTCCTATAGCAGAGATTAAGGTTGAGTTGACATCTATTTCAAGGTATATTCAAGCCTATTCTAAGGTGGTTTCTAAGAGGAGGTTAAGGAAAATTGTCAGCACTATTTGGTGTCAATTTCAGGCCTGTTTTAAGGATAGATCTAAGGTGAATGTAGGGCCTACTCTGAGGCCAAAAGCGAGATGAATTAAGGGACAAAATGAGACTAGATATGAGGCATGTGAAGAGTTGTCTAGTTCAAGATCAAGGTTGTCTTGATACAAAAAATTCAGAACTAATTTGGGTGCTATTCTAGCCCTGTTGAAAGGGGCATTTACAAAAGTAGATATAACTCAATAGAGAAGGAGATTGAAGGCTTTGTCTCAGTGTAATTCAAGAAGTGTATTTTGACCAATTCAAGGAATAACTATGGCCTGAGAAGGATGTAATATGAAATCTACAAATCAAGGGTGATGTAGTCTAATCTTGCAACTATCAAGGCAAGGAGTTTCACCTTGCAAAGTTGGTTTTGATCAAAATTATGCTTTGGTAATTGTTGTAAATTTTGTGGAAGATATTTTACTATAGTTGCAATATTTGAAACAAGGGTGGTTGGGTGGTGCACAAGAAGATTGGTGTCTTCAGCTTGTAGGTTGGTTCTTGAGAAGTGTGAGTTGGTGCTCACAAGGGGGTTGGTGCCATGAAATTTAGGGGGTTGGTGCCTCCTTCCAGTTGGTGCTGGAGAATCTTGGAAGTTGGTGCTTCCGGTGAATGTAATCTTCTAATATATTAGAAAACATTCTGCGGTTTTCTCCTGATTGGGTTTCCACGTAAAATCTCTATGTATTGTGCATGTGATGTGATATGTTGTGAATTAGCAGTTGAATAATGTTGCTTATTTATTATATAACTTTAAAGTGTTAAAGATTGCTAAAATAAACTAAATACTGATTCACCCCCCTCTTAGTGTTTCCAACAAATGCACAATGCAACCTTTTGAGAAAAGAAAAAGAAGCAAACACGAGGATGTTATTTGTTATTTTTCTTTTGAAATGATTTCAAGTTGAGAAGAAAAATAATCCTATGCCAATATTTTTTTTTTTTTCAAATATAAAGAAAAACAATGCAATAGAAAGAAAGAAACCTAACTAGAAAAAACAAACAAAAGGTGCTGAAAGAAGGAAAATACCATGTTTTTATGAATGCAAAATCCATGGAAAGCAGAAAATAAAATTATGAAATTAAAATAAAAACTCAAGTTTTAAAGAAGACCACAACAATGACTATGAAACTGAGATCTTGAGAACAAGACTGGTCTTATAGTCATGCAATCCAAGGGATAAAATGGAGGACAATATGGATCAAAAAAATTGTTTTCCATTCAAATTTAAGGCCTTACCAACCTATTATAGGCCACAACAATTTTCTGGACCAAACTCCCCAAAAAAGACCCCCAAACAAGCCAAAACAAGGCTAAAAAGGGGCTGAAAAACAAGCAAAAGTCACCTTTTTTGGAGGTGTATGTGACTATCTCCACTGTAGGTCGTGTATATAAGCTTATGTACGTTCCCTATATCACTATAGGGAGTGTGTATGAGCTATGTATGTTCCTTTACCTTCTACTGGGAGCATTTGTATGTGCTTTGGCCTTTGATAGGGCACATATATGTCCCAACACTTACATGTTTTTTAGCACACATGTATGCGCTTAAATCCTATATAGAAGTAGCATATGTACACATCTTTTGTCAAAGGAAAGAGTGTATATACTTAGGAATACTTATACAAATTAGCTCTAAGCCCAAAAATGAAAATGCAACAGAGAGATCAAAAGAAAGAAAAAAAAGAATGGAAACCAAAAAGAAAATCCAAGAATGACTCACAGGATCGAGGAAGGCCCTATAGTACCACACCCCAACTTCCAGTGATCTGAGCAGAAGAGAAAAACTCAATCCCAGACCATGTATGTGATTGTCACACTTACAACCAACATACGTCCACAACTATGTTCAGGGAAAGCTGCGTATGTACATGTCTGTACTCAAAGAAACATGTGTACACCCAATAAAGACCCCTCAATCTTGAGAGATAGGGCTTGAAAGACTCAGGAAGGATTAAAAAAATTAAGAGAATGCTAAATAATGGTTAAATACACAAAAAAATGTTCAATAAAAATACAAACTTCAAGCACCGCTAATGACCCAAAAAGGAAGAATCCCCAGTGGAGTCACCAATTTTGTTACGAAAAACAATGTCATATGGCTATGGGTCAGGGCCACAACAAAGAGATACCCTAAAAGTCCACTCTTAGACTCAAATCAAGCAATCAATTAAGAATAACTACATTGCAATAACAAACTTTCAAGGGAGAGAGAAGAAAACAAACCTAGACTTCGACATTTGATGTCGATCCCATGTGAATAATTTTTCTTCAACACTCTCCTGCAACAATCCTTTAAAATATCTTGCACAAAAAGAGACGAGCAACTGCAAAGAAGTAGTTATCTAATAATCAACTAAAGCATGATCATTACAACTTTCATAATAGATTCAAACTAGGAGATATAACATATACTAAAAACATGAATCAACATATGAAATTGGATGAGAACGATAGATCTTTTATTATGACCAACATAAAAATTTGGTTACAACTTGTAACCGCTGCTGCACGGTCCCAAAATAGGGCTCCAAGTTTCTCCACCCAAGGCCAGAGATGATCAACAATGCCCCTTATACTTTGTGCTCAAACAAGTCCAAGGAAGGAAAAGGATTTCTTCCTGACAAGATAGGGAGAACACAACTTCTGAAAACAAGGGTTTCCAAATGGAAGGGACAATCTCAAATTCAAGGGGAAAAGGGGACTTGCAGGTCTGAATTAAAAATAACAACATAAGGATGCATTTCTCTGTTTTGTTTTTCTTCCACCCCAAGGCTCCAATTTATACTCCTTTTTGATAGTTGGAGTAGTTATGGACGGGCTATAGGAGGTCAGGAACCTAAGGAACCCATCAAATCTGTACGAAAATTCAGAATTTATTATTTTTTTGAGCCAAATTAACATGTATGTGGGTTGCTAACTATTAAGGGGCGTATGCACACAAGATGCTTCAAGGAAAGTCTCGTACATCAACCAAAATGGGATTTTTTTAGGTATTTTTAAGGAGTAAAAGGGGGAAAAAGGTCTTGCAAGAAGGGAAAGGGATGTAACTGAGGGCAATGAGTCATCATAAGCATATGTGGTATCAAATAATGCTATAACACCCCTCTACATTAAGAGATTCCTACTAGTGAGAATTGCACAAGAAACTTGTTGATCTAGTTTACACAAGTGATCCAATCTGCATCAATGAATTATGGGAGGCATACATTAGTTTTCTAACAAGTTGGATATCAATTTGCATTAATTTTCCAACATATCTACCCAGTGCATGATACAAGATCACAATAAATAAACATCTCTTGTGGATTATCTCACTAGCAAGAAAAACCCTCACATCTCACAATAATATGCAAAAGTGATCTGAATCTAGTGAGCAATCAATGATGTACCTCACATCACCTTCAAGTAATCTGAATAATGTATTCAACAATCTACTGCAACACTACTACAAAATCTATTACCTTAATGAAAATGCAATCTTCCTTCTCATTGTATATTATACTCACTATCACTATCAAGGGAAGGTTGCCATTGGTTGAAGTCACACCATGAATGGAAGTATACATTAGCTAAAAAGAGAGGTGCAACATTCAAACGTTAGAGTGGATGTGTATGCAAATGGCCAACTAGAAAGAAAAAAAAAAAATGAGGTAATTGATTTTAATTACTATATTTCTTAAGGAAATGAGGTAGTTGATTTTAATTACTCTATTTCTTAAGATTATCGTGAATAAACTCCAAATGTTAATGTGTCTCCCTCCATTCAACATAATCTAATGTCGAAAAGTTTCAATTTTTTTTTATGATAAAGTGTATATCATAAGATTTCATATTGATTAAGTGGGCATACCTGTAATGTTAAAAAAAAAAAAACGTGGGACACTTATAAATTTTTAATTTTCAAAATTTTAAAATTTATGAAAGCAAAATTGTTCATAGTGAATCAATACATTGATGGAATTTCTGAAAGTTATTGGAAAATAAATTGGCATATGTATAAAATGTTAAAATTGATAATTGAATCATTTCAAATTTTTTAAATGTAATTGGAAAACAATTGAATTGAGTTATCAAGATTGAATGTACATATTAAATATACGATTGTTATTTTCAACGATTTATAGGAATCAAGTGAAAAGCTTTATTGATCTTTTTTATGATGTGATTATAAGTAGGTCAAGGTCAAGCCCCTATAGTTATGTTTTTGAGTGGAGAGTAAAGTGTGTAATGCAATGATTATGGTGTTTCTCTCATATGATTATCTCATTGGATTAATTGGTACAACCACTCACATAAATTTTTTCGAGGTAAAAGTTTTAAATAAAGATTGTGAAAACTTAATATGATTATGGTTAAGTGGGCATACATGCAATGTTACAAAAAAAAATAACATGGGGGACACTTATAAACTTTTAATTTTCAAAATTTTAAAGTTTATGAAAGCAAAATTGCTCATAGTGAATGTGTATTGATGGAATTTTTGAAAGTTATTGGAAAATAAATTAGCATATGTATAAAATGCTAAAATTGATAATTGAATCATTTCAAATTTTTTAAATGTAATTAGAAAACAATTGAATAGAGTTATCAAGAATGTACATATTAAATATATGATTTCTATTTTCAATGATTTATAGGAATCAAGTGCAAAGCTTTATTGATCTTTTTTATGATGTGATTATAAGTGGGTCAAGGTCAAGCCCTTGTAGTTATGTTTTTGAGTGGAGAGTAAAGTGTGTAATGCAATGATTATGGTGTCTCTCTCATATGATTATCTCATTGGATTAATTGGTGCAACCACTCACATAATTTTTTTCGAGGTAAAAGTTTTCAATAAAGAGGTAAAAAAAAGTAGAATTGAATATTCAACAAAGAAATAAATCTATTCAATCATAGAAAAAGAAAGGTATAATCTCATGTAACAATTAGGTCAAGTGTTGTGGCACATTGTCAAGCATTCAATGATGCATGTCACTTTTGGTTAAATTTTCCATGTAAAATCTGTTCCATGTCAAGTTTGTTTGCATGAGTCATGTGATCCATATGCTTGAGTTCAAGTGTCTCTTTGGGTCAGGAGTTGGTAGAGTTATTGAATTGTAAAATTAAAGAATAATATTGAGTCATTGAACCATGTCATCAAATTGTACAAAGGGTGGAGTTATAAGAAGCTTGGTTGAAAAAAAAGACTTTCCTGAAATTTGAATATGAGATAATTTTTAAAGACAAATCATTGTACAATCACAAACTGGGGTGTATGATTAGTAGTACCCAACACCCTAAAATAAAGCGAGTGTGACATAAAAACAACAAGTGAAAATGAGCACGATCACATAATTGTTTTCCTTATTGTAAACAATGCTTGAAACAATAGAAAGAACTTCATTCACAAAGCCCAATAATACATTGGAAAGTGTCCTTACCTATTTGCAAGTCATGCAAACAAAAGTCAACTTGCTACAAAAGCAATTCCAACTCTTGAATGACAAGTTAAGAACACTAAAAAATCAAGGACTAGTCAAGAATTCTAAACTAGTGTTTTCCTAGAATAATCCTTTGTATGAAATTAATCATCCTCAACATGTAGTTTATGGAAGTCAAACAATTGATGATGAATCACAAGATACCAAAGCACATAGTGATACCAAATAAGTTTAAGTGATAATGACCTTGAATTTTTTTCATTTGAGGTTACAAAAGAAAACATTTATGAATGTCTTAAAGAAAACAAACAGGAAAAGAATGATCTTTCCAAAAGCATTGTCAAACCCTAGGAAGGTTGAGATGGTGTTGATACCACCTTTCCAGAACAACATATAGTTCTTTTCTCAGGTAGAGACCATTTACGAGTATAAACTTTGGAGACTACCCATTACATGGGGAGACAACGAGATTCACTTGTATTTGGGATCAAGTGTGATGGCATGAGAACAAAGCTATAACCCAACTAAGACTAGTTACAAAGTGATACTCTAACATCGAGGTTAGGATGGAGGAAGGGAAAACTAGGGCTCATATATGTGTTGTAAATAACCCCATACTTATTTATGAAACATTATTTACACTAAAAACTTCACTAGTTTCATAAAATTGATTTTGAGACATATCATATCACACATTATGAAACCTTTATACCTTGTAGTTGTTATATGTACCAACCTATATCCATATTAACCTTGGATCTATAAATGTCGAAAGAGATCGAATATTTTGAGCTATTTTTTTTTTTTTTATCATTTAAGAAGGATTTAAGCTAATTGTAATCTTACTCCAAATCAATAAAACTCAGAACTTCTTTTGCTATATATATATATATATATATATATATTTTTTATTTTTTATTTTTTATTTTTTTTTATTTTTTTTTTTGCATTGTAACATCATTCCATGTAAATTATTTTATTTATTTTTAAATCTTATAATTATCTTTTTATTTTTATTTTTTATATTAGGTATATATATAAATATCCATCTTTCTTTTTTATATACTTAGTTAAAACAGTAATTATTATTAGTTGTTAATGTAAAAAACTAACATATAATAATATGAAATTTGAGTGTTACCCACTACGTATGTGACAACATTTATATTATACTAAACTATAAATCTAATACTTTTCAAAACAAAAATCCTTAAAAAGGTAAATCTTTCATTATTATAATATAGGGAGTGTTACCCACTACGTATGTGACAACATTTATATTATACTAAACTATATATCTAATACTTTTCAAAACAAAAATCCTTAAAAAGGTAAATCTTCATTATTATAATATAGGTGTTTTATAGAAAATTTTTCCCAACTTCATTATCATGTGATTGAAAATGACACCCACGACCACACATATATTTTCAAAATAGGTTGGTAAGTAGTCTAGTAGAAACGCTATATTTTATATAATACTAAAGTAGAGGAAAACTATATTTTATATAACACTATTTTTAAATGAAATGATTAACTGCATTGAATAAAAAGTGTGAGCTTTGTCTAGGTCTTATATATATATATATATATATATATATAATTTTTTGAAAAATAATAATGTTTACATTTTTTCAACCAAAATTATTATTTAATAGAAATAATAAATAATAATAAAATATTAAAATTATATTTTATAATAAAATTATCATTATTAATTTCATATGGATTAAATAATTTTGATGTTTTGTAGTGGTTTTCATGGAACCTAGAGCTTAATAAGTCATGTATTGCACACAAAACTTTTGAATAGGTAATATCTATTCCAATTTTACGACGACGGATGGTCATCAAACAATCAATAGCTACCATTTTAATTGGAATATAACTAGAGCTTAGGCAAATACATGTCTTTTTCTCAATGAACTATTGGTCTTGTTGAATTACTATAAGAACAACCTTCATCAAAAATGGTTTACCACATAACACACGCAGATATAAAGAATGTGTGATGTGTTTATTTAAGGGAGGGACATCTCAAGAAACCATGGTCGTTGAATCTTGTCGACATGTGGATATGGGTATGGGTCTAGATCCCTGTCACTAAGGTGTGTCTCCCTATCATGATCTCTATCTCTATCCGTGTATGGGTTTGAACCAACATAATCACATATATGATGTGTTGGTCCTGCTCCTATCTTTGTGGGTCCTTTGGCATCAACGGATTATGTGGGTCCTTTCACATCAATCGAATATGTAGGGCCATGGACTGTTGTGGGGCCATTGAAATAAGTCTTCTTCCTTCTATTATCGTTCTTCCTTTCAATACAGAGGTCTTTGAGTTCTACATGAACTCGACATTAAAAAGAAGAAATAAAAATCCATTTAAAGAGAAAAGACAAAGGACACATATTATAGCAAGATTTAATCAAATATGGGGTTTCAAATCGCTAAGGATGGTCGAGATGAAAGATGAATTATTTAGACATAGGGAATCCAAAAAAAAACTAAGAATCCTTCGTAGTGATTGTACCTATAAAAATATCATTATAACTGAAACTCAAACTCATAATATCAAATCTACCATCCACACCCACACAATGTTGTAATTCAAGCCCAAATGAGGCCATATTTCCCACACATAAAGGATGGAGAGTGGGGCGCTACTAAGAGGATCTAGTTTCAAGTAGAGAATGAAGATGGAATTCACAAAGTTGAGACCCAACAAGGAGGCATCAATGGCCTTTGCGATTGAAGGAGGGTAGTAAAAAAGAGCATATGCCAACATGTATCGTTAGAATATTGGAAATAAGTGACATTAAATGCTCCTTTTAATATTTGTTAGCTGCTCCTCGAACAACTTGTCAGGGGCTTCCTCTGTCAGAGAATGAAGCTTGACGATCGCTTTGTCTCATGCGCTGCTTCCTTCTGTCATCTGGTCTCCTGCTTCTTGCTACTCTCGGTAGAACCAATACCGTCGGGTTAACCGTTTTACTCGACCCCCTTGCGAACCCCACCACTTGGACTCCACCAAGATGTTGTGGCCTTATCTGAACCCCACAGTCGGCCTTTAGCGCCTCTCTGCACCTACCACTGCCCTATAGTGGCCTCCATGCCTTAGCGGGACTTACTACCGGTGCTCGACAGACACCTTATCTCCTCTGTGAGTGAACCTTATCTCCGGATGAGTGAACTTCGGCAGGTCGTACCAAGGAACACCAATTGCAATAACAGACAAATAAACAAGAATCACAACGAGCGCATAATACAGAGACAATAATCAAATTTCATAGATACACATATGCGGAAGTCTTTCTTATATTAATAACAGAGCATGAATATGCCAGGGTATTACAAAGTGCAGGATGCTCAAAGCAGGATGCTTGTATTCACTCACACTCACAACTTACTTACAGACTCAGAGAATGACACAAAGCTTCAGACGGGAGGGAAGATTAGAAGACTCGGACTAACACTCACACTGACTCAACACTCGGATGTCCGAGAATGAACTCCTATCCTCCTTATATACAAGTTTGTGGAGGAAGCAATCATTTTGAAGACACGACTCGATATGACTCTTGGCCCTACATGTCTTCCACTAAATCTTGCTTTACGGATTTGGCCGTAGAGATCGTGCAAGATCCTCCGACCAAATCATAAGCTTTATTTCATATCAACCGAAAGTAAATAGAACAGTAAATCTGATGGGGTAGTCGTGCAAGATTCCCCAATCAGAGGATAGACAGATCATGACATAAATAAGAGAATCTTGGAAATGCGGGTCAAACCACGCCAAAAGTCGGAGAAGTGCTCCGAGTTTCCAAGATGCTCATTATTTCAAAAGGATAATAATTACAAAGTGGATGTTGATTACGGTAACCCACTAAACCCGAATGGCACCACTGTCGGCCATTTAGACATGAATACATGTGATTACACTGTGGAGGTTGGTTACGTCAACCCACGGAAACCGAATGCCACCAACTATTGGGCAATAAGACTTTTAGAGATTTAGTCCATCGGATGATCATGGAAATGACGAAAACGTTCCGGGTCCCAATGTTGAGTATATATTTCTCTGTACATTTCCGTATCTTCGTCGCTGTCTTCATCTTGTTGCAGAACGTACCTGGTTCTGATAATCCACATATGTCTTTCTCTGATGAAGAGCATTTTGTATTCTTCTTCAGAATAAAGATTATGAACAGTTTGGAGTCTCCTGTTTGGGAATAAGAACATTCTTGCAGTTTCAGTTACATTAGGATGAACTCCACTCGGATTTAGCCCAAATTTCTTCCACCAATCTAATAGCCAATCTGGTTCAGGAAATGTAACAAAAGGCACAGAAAATTTGATCATACAATAATAATATCTGTATCGGTCTGTCCACAAACAAACATTATACCACATAGATTTATATTTCAAATAATTTATTTCAAATAATCTTGCATGTGGATCTTGATTCAGCCATGACTGTAATGTTCTCATTCTGTTTATCTGGAAGAAATTACAGGCTGGAGTTTGCTGCCATGTTTGAGTTTCTTGGCAAAACCAGTTTCTGTTGGCAGATCTGATTCTTGTAAGATCTCCCATTTCTACTAGCTTCTGTCTGGATGCAATAGTAGATGCCTGATGCATTTGTCCTATTACATGTTGAGGAGGTATGACATGAATGCTAGTATTTCTAGAAAAGCATGGTAGCCCAAACTCTACTCCTTATGAACATCTTAATTGTCATCGAGGAACCCAATGTTCTTTGTAGGTTTCCCAATCTATATTGTCATCCAAATATATAGTGGATGGAGCGTTTATGTAATCATCCCAAGCATTTATAATCACCATACTCTTAGAACAATATGCAATTTGAGCATGAGACTCAGATATGAAAGGCAATTCTATTCTCTTGGGTGGATGACCTTCAATACTGGGCAAAGTGATAAAATATCCTGGTTCACCTGTAGAACTTTGATACGAACCATGGGGTTCTACTGCAGAGAGAAATGGTGTGCCAAGGATGCATTCTACTGGTAGATCTGTTATCAAATATTTCATTCCTAAGGCGTATTCATCAAATAGCAGGATGCCTTTAGGAATCTCAAAATTCATATCAGTATTTACATTTCCCAGTCCTATAGCAGAGTAATTGCTGGGAAGCCAATATTTTGCAGGAATCAAGTCTTTATGCACTAAATTCATGTCATAACCAGTATCTAATAGTGCATTTAGCTTAAAGATTTCTCCATTTATTTCTAACTTGATTCTCACTTGGTATTTTTGGAATTTGATGGGCATGATTTTCATGGCTGTTAGCCCCTGCATATGGGCAGTTGTTTGCCTTTGTACTTCTGATTTTGGACTCTCAAAAGGGGCATCTTCTAATGGGGGAGGTATTGAGTCCAATCTTTCTCTAATTTCTCTGATTTCCTGTCTAGCCCAGGAGTCAATTTTGAAGCTATATTTAGCTTCTTCTTCCATCTTTCTGATTTTTCCTTTTAACTTAGAGACTTCCTTTTTAAAAAGAAATACTTCTTTGGCCAGATCAGTCACATAAGTGTTTTGTAATTTTGCCTCACTGTTGAATTTGATAAAAGTCTTGGTATTTCTATCATAAGAGGCATCAATGAATAAAGGTTCTCTTTTAGAAGATTCAGTAGTCTTGCTCCTTTGTTCAGCTTTAACAGTTTTCACAAAAGTTTCAAGAAGTGAATTTTTCATTTATCCTTCAGGCAAGGCTTTGATTTGAGCCAACATTTGTGCTTCTTGATCTCCCGTGTTGTGAAACATACAAACTTTTATCTTTGTTTTGATTTCTGGTTCAGATTCAGATTCAGAACTGTCTGTATCACTTTGGCAAGAACAAAAATTTGGATTTCTGCAATTGCAGTCTTGATTGACCAATATTTCTTCTTCTGAGCTATAATTAAACTTAGAAGCACTATCAGAATCTGAACAACATCCCTCTTGTAGAAGATGAACTTCTTCTCTTTTGAAAGGGTGGTATGGACACTGGTTAGTTTCATGATCATTTACTCCACATCTGTTACAATGCACCCTTAGAGCCAATTGTTTCTTTTCTTGAGCCTCTTTAGCTTTTTGTTCTGAAAGCTTTCCCTTTGTTTTTCTAGAGGCTATATTATCTAGACAGTTATGTGCAATATGTCCATATTTCCCACATATCCAGCATTGGATTTGTTGTTTGGCCTGATAGGAATGGGATTTCAATTTTATATCCTTAGGCTCATAATAGTGGGTCCTAGGCCTATATCTATATTTGTATCTGCCTTTTTTCTTTTCTTTTAAAATTTCCTTTTTCTTCTTCCTCTTCTTTCTTACTGGATCTGTGATGTAGAGGCCATATTTCTCACAGATGGATTTCTGGTCAGGAAGATAAGACAGTTTGGATACATAATTTTGGACTTTCATGTTTACACATAGTCCAATCAAGGCTTTGGTAATTAAAGAATAGATTCCCCCCCATGTATACATTTCATAAGGAAGTTTGAAAACTTCCTGCATTTTCAAATATTCTACAAATTTACTTGGTATGGCTACCAAGTATACTTGTTTCCACAGAAGATTCTGACTATCCTGAACTTCAAATATTCTTTGAGTCCAATATTTATGGAACTCCTCATATTCAGACATTTTCCTACATTTCATATTCATAAGAATTAGCTCATGTTTATCAGCTAATTCAGACTTAGTTCCACACCAGTGCTCAAGAATTGCAATGGTTAGAGCACCAATCATATTATTGTGGGGAGTTCCATCAGTATGATATGCAATGTCCCCTTGTTCATCTATGAGAACCTCAACTTCCATCTTAGCAATCATAATAGGAGAAGAAATAACTTCCCACCATTTGCTGAGAGTGCCTATAAAACATTGGATGATGGATTTACATGCCTCTACTTCTGTCTTTCCTTTCATACACATAATTTTGTAAGAGACATACATTCTATCTATCATTTGTCTGATTTGGGCTACAAACAAACTATCAATGTTCCATTCTTGGAACCAATCCTCAACAAATGTTTTTAACTCAGGAAATCTTCCCTTACCTATTAGATCTGGGGCTAAAGGTCTGCTGGTATGATGTGGAAGGTTTTCATATGCAAGATTTTGGATAGTGACCAGAGAATGATGTTCTTTTGAGGATGTTTCTGGTTTATCTTCTTCTGGAGGAAAATGGTGAGGGAACCTTTTTTGTATTACTGTCTCGGATGGCTTATATACAGGAGACAGTATTGAGATAGAAGGGTTTGGAAGGATGAACGGATCAGGGATAGGCTTATCAGGGTTGCTATCCTTCTGTCTAATTTCAGTTAATGTCTTTCCCATCTTAGAGAAAGCTTGTCCCAGTCCTTCCATAAGTTCTTCATGATTTCTCAAGGACTCTCTAGACTTACATGAAATCTCACAAAGAGCAGAGTCCATCTTATCTTTAACATCTGTGACCTTTTCTTGGATTTGATTGACAGAATGTACAATAGTGTTTGTAGATACTTGCAAATCTACAATCTGTCCTTTTCAGGCATAGTCATCGGTCACAAAAGTATGGGTAGCCATGCCTATTAAGGCAGTATTAGTCCAGTTAATCTGTTCTGACATAGACTGGACTCTCTTGTCAATTCCTGAAAGTTGAATAACTTATTCATAAAGCAGTAAAGGAACTTCTTTTACTTGTCGATTATTATCTTCAAGGACTATACCCTTGAAGGGAGGAAAAGTAGAATTAGATTCCACAATGTGTCCTTCAATACTTTTCCACTTATGTTTGGGAGGATTTTCAGAACTTTATCCCATCATCTGAACTACAACCTTTTGATTTAATTTCTTCCATTCAAAGAAAGAAATCCATAAATTATTGTCAAATATGTATTTCTGCCAATCTTTTGATAGTTTTAGTTTCTCTGGATCTGACACGGCTGAGTTAAAATCATTTGTTTCGGGATTTGTGAATAAATCCCAGTTCAACATTTTCTTGATCCATTTTTCTTCAATAGATCCTTTCTGGCATCCTCTCATAATTGAATGAAACTTATGGATCTCATCCATAGATGGTCTTTGCATGTCACTGGGTAAGGGATTATAGAATCTACAGTCTGGGATGACTTGGTCACATTGTTCAACATATCCTAACCCATATTTTGGAGTACCAGGAGGTCTCATGCCTTTGTATATATCTTGTAATCTAGGATCAAGTGTTTCAATAGTAGGCATGTAATGGATCATAAAACAAAATGCAGGCTCTGAAGTAGATGCAATACAATCTATAGTATTATTTACAGAACGATAACAGGCTGAAGAATCCATATGGTAGAGTCTACTATGACTTCACAGGAAAGTAAGGCTTTTAGTCTTGTGTCTTCCCTAAAGAAGATTAGACAGGCTCTCGGCCGACTGCTCAGGCAGAAACTAGTAACTCTTGATACTAGATTCTAAAGTCACACACATAATATATATCTCACACAGAAAAATAGGGCGAATAGCTTTTATCAGAATGAAGTTCTGATATCATACCCGGCTCGAAATGAAGTGAATTTTTCATTTCTCCTTCAGGCAAGGCTTTGATTTGAGCCAACATTTGTGCTTCTTGATCTCCTGTGTTGTGAAACATACAGACTTTTATCTTTCTTTTGATTTCTGGTTCTGATTCAGATTCAGAACTGTCTATATCACTTTGGCAAGAACATAAATTTGGATTTCTACAATTGCAGTCTTGATTGACCAATATTTCTTCTTCTGAGCTATAATTAAATTCAGAAGCACTATTAGAATCTGAACAACATCCCTCTTGTAGAAGATGAACTTCTTCTCTTTTGAAAGGGTGGTATGGACACTGGTTAGTTTCCTGATCATTGGCTCCACATCTGTTACAATGCACCCTTAGAGCCAATTGTTTCTTTTCTTGAGCCTCTTTAGCTTTTTTTCTGAAAGATTTCCCTTTATTTTTCTAGAGGCTATATTATCTGGACAGTTATGTGCAATATGTCCAGATTTCCCACATATCCAACATTGGATTTTTTGTTTGGCCTGATAGGAATGGGATTTCAATTTTATATCCTCAGGCTCATAATAGTGGGTCCTAGGTCTATATCTATATTTGTATCTTCCTTTTTTCTTCTCTTTCAAAATTTCCTTTTTCTTCTTCCTCTTCTTTCTTACTGGATCTGTGATGTAGAGGCCATATTTCTCACAGATGGATTTCTGGTCAGGAAGATAAGACAATTTGGATACAGAATTTTGGACTTTCATGTTTACACATAGTCCAATCAAGGCTTTGGTAATTAAAGAATAGATTCCCCCCCATGTACATTTCATAAGGAAGTTTGAAAACTTCCTGCATTTTTAAATATTCTACAAATTTACTTGGTATGGCTGCCAAGTATACTTGTTTCCACAGAAGATTCTGACTATCCCAAACTTCAAATATTCTTTGAGTCCAATCTTTATGGAACTCCTCATATTCAGACATTTTCCTACATTTCATATTCATAAGAATCAACTCATGTTTATCAACTAATTCAGACTCAGTTCCACACCAGTGCTCAAGAATTGCAGTGGTTAGAGCACCAATCATATTATTGTGGGGAGTTCCATTAGTATGATATACAATGTCCCCTTGTTCATCTCTGAGAACCTCAGCTTCCATCTTAGCAATCATAATAGGAGAAGAAAAAACTTCCCACCATTTGCTGAGAGTGCCTGTAAAACATTGGATGATGGATTTGCATGCCTCTACTTCTGTCTTTCCTTTCATGCACATAATTTTGTAAGAGACATACATTCTATCTATCATTTGTCTGATTTGGGCTACAGACAAACTGTCAATGTTCCATTCTTGGAACCAATCCTCAGCAAATGTTTGTGACTCATGCAATCTTCCCTTACCTATTAGATCTGGGGCTGAAGGTCTGTTGGTATGATGTGGAAGGTTTTCATATGTAGGATTTTGGATAGTGACCAGAGAATGGTGTTCTTTTGAGGATGTTTCTGGTTTATCTTCTTCTAGAGGAAAATGGTGAGGGAACCTTTACTGTCTCTGATGGATTATATACAAGAGACAGTATTGAGATAGAAGGGTTTGGAAGGATGAACGGATCAGGGATAGGCTTATCAGGGTTGCTATCCTTCTGTCTAATTTCAGTTAATGTCTTTCCCATCTTAGAGAAAGCTTGTCCCAGTCCTTCCATAAGTTCTTCATGATTTCTCAAGGACTCTCTAGACTTACATGAAATCTCACAAAGAGCAGAGTTCATCTTATCTTTAACATCTGTGACCTTTTCTTGGATTTGATTGACAGAATGTACAATAGTGTTTGTAGATACTTGCAAATCTACAATCTGTCCTTTTCAGGCATAGTCATTGGTCACAAACGTATGGGTAGCCATGCCTCTTAAGGCAGTATTAGTCCAGTTAATCTATTCTGACACAGACTGGACTCTCTTGTTGATTCCTGAAAGATGAATAGCTTCTTTAGAAAGCAGTAAAGGAACTGCTTTTACTTGTCGATTATTATCTTCAAGGACTATACCCTTGAAGGGAGGAAAAGTAGAATTAGATTCCACAGTGTGTCATTCAATACTTTTCCACTTATGTTTGGGAGGATTTTCAGAACTTTCTCCCATCATCTGAACTACAACCTTTTGATTTAATTTCTTCCATTCAAAGAAAGAAATCCATAAATTATTGTCAAATATGTATTTCTGCCAATCTTGTGATAGTTTTAGTTTCTCTGGATCTGACACGGCTGAGTTAAAATCATTTGTTTCGGGATTTGTGAATAAATCCCAGTTCAACATTTTCTTGATCCATTTTTATTCAATAGATCCTTTCTGGCATCCACTCATAACTGAATGAAACTTATGGATCTCATCCATAGATGGTCTTTGCATGTCACTGGGTAAGGGATTAGAGAATCTACAGTCTGGGATGACTTGGTCACATTGTTCAACATATCCTAACCCATATTTTGGAGTAATAGGAGGTCTCATGCCTTTGTATATATCTTGTAATCTAGGATCAAGTGTTTCAATAGTAGGCATGTAATGGATCATAAAACAAAATGCAGGCTTTGAAGTAGATGAAGTATAATCTATAGTATTATTTACAGAACGATAACAGGCTGAAGAATCCATATGGTAGAGTCTACTATGACTGCACAAGAAAGCATGGATTTTAGTCTTGTGTCTTCCCTAAAGAAGATTAGACAAGCTCCCGGTCGACTGCTCAGGCAGAAACTAGTAACTCTTGATACTGGATTCTAAAGTCACACACAAAATATATATCTCACACAGAAAAACAGAGCGAATAGCTTTTATCATAATGAAGTTCTGATATCATACCCGGCTCCTCTCTCTTCTTTGTGTGTTTTTTGTAAAGAGGGGGAGTTAGGGAATTGCAACTACCTTATGCTATATTTGCATTATTGCATGTCAAAAGTAATAGAACTATTCCTTTGGAATGTGAAGCCATACATAGAAATTTTATACATGCTACATGTCTTTTACTGTTTTTTTTGTGATATGTATGACATTTGCATTTTTGTGATATGTTAGTGAACTTTTTTTCCAAGCACTGATCCATGTAGAAAATAATGCTTAGGCATTTCCTCACGAATTACTGCTGGTTCTACCATTTTTACCCTGGAAACTCAAACCAGGAAAATCGACAACTTGTTTAGAGCCACACCTCTAATATTCTATTCATCACATCTTCATTGTTTATAATACAATAAATATATAGTATATAGGATCCAACTGCATCCAAAATCCCTAATCCATTGAGCCGGATTAGTCGACAACCCTAATTCCTTAGCCGTAACTAAAAAACCATCAACAAAAACCATGTGCTGAAAAAACCACTAAAACACATACCCAACATTGTGGGTTATCTTGTTCACATAAATGAAGGAAAGTGTCCATGGCAATTGTATAATGAAAACATAACCATTTTCTTATAGAAAGAGAAGGCAAGTCATCTCATTCCTTTGTTTAAGTTATGTAAGAAGATTCATCATCAAGGAATGGAAGCTTATGCCTTTCCTTTCTTTTAGCAAAGAAGATTAGTCAATGAAAAAGGGAAGCTTATGCATTTCCTTTGTTTTGTTTAGCTAAGAATATTAGTCATCAAGAAAGGGAATATTATGCATTAGAAGATTAGTTATTGAAAAACTAAGTGTTAGGTTTAGATATCAACCACAAACTTTGGATGAAAAAGGGAAAATTCAAACAACAAGCACTTGTGGTGTAGTATGGAATTGTGCATCAAAGTGAGTCTGTGAAAGTCCCACAACAAAAAACAACTTACAAATAATCATGCAGACATAATTAACATAACAAATATATATATATATATATATATATATATATATATATATATATATATATATATATATATATATATATATATATATATATATATATATATATATATATATATAACATAATCCATTAACATGTGATTCTTTACTTTATAAATGGAATAGATGATCTAATCCTTGATTACAACTTGCAGAGCCTGATGTGGTCTATGTCTACCTCACACTTTAACAATTACAAAATAAAAGACCAAATTTCAATGAGAGACGAAAAACCCTTTACTCATTCTGAGGTTGTCAATTTATATAGAGAGGAGGATGCAAATAGGTCAAAACCATTGCAACTAGAATTAGATAAGTTCACATTCAATCATCTTATTTTTCTGTCAATGATAACACCAATGTGGCCATCATCCATTTCAACATAAACGACCTTCCTCATTACATTCTAATATGAACCAAAGTCATTCATTTGTTGAAGGATTATATCATGTATTTCCAAGGCCTTTTGGTGGATGATTACGATGAGAGGTGATTTATACAACCTAGTATGAGGGAGATGCGTAATTCCTTCTGTGATCAACATGGAGTTGACACGTGGCATTTAAAAAATATTGATAACAAAAAAATATTTCAACTTCAACCATACATAAAATATTTCAATGTCCACCTTAACTAAAATATTTTTATATCAAATTTATATATTTATATAGATATATATTAAGAGCCAACATAGATCCATATTAACTCTGGATCTATCATACGTGGAGAGGGATCAAGTCCCTCAAGGTGAAAAGTTTTTTAGATTGGAAAAACTTAAATAAATATACTCAAAATTTGCGAACTTACCTCTTAACTTGGTGACCAAATTCTCCCACCATTAGATCTTGTCTTTGCCTCTCCATATTTTTTCCATCATCAATTAATTATCCCACTAGTGCAAATTCATAATTTCTCAATATTCCATAGGAAATATTCACTCTCTAGGGGTTTCCAGCTACATGGAATTCAAAATAGTGTTGCATACCCTTAATCCACCTCATCAATTTTTTTAGGTCTACATTTATAGAAAATTCAGGCATCTCCATCTTCATTTGGTGTTGTTTATTTCTCTATAAATCTTCCACATCACTCTCATCTTCACTTTCTATGCCTTTTGGCAATCTTCTCCATTAGACGATTCTATGGCTTCCATAATTGTCTGCAACATTGTTCCAATCTCTTTTATTCCTATCATTCTGTCTTCTTTAATACCTCATCCACTCATCTCATCTTATTGTGCAACCTTCCTCTTATTTGCAACCATTTTCATGTTTTCTCCTCAAAACTCTCTCACATAAAATCCCATGCTCCTCACAGAGACAATCTCCACTAGCATTCCTCTCTCTTGTTGGATTTGTCTCACTCTTAATATCAATATATTCGTATTCAAATACCCTCAACCACTATAGGTTAGTACCTATTCTAATACCCTTGGTGTAGTAATAAAGTGCACATCATAATTCCACAACTAAAAACAACTTACAAACAACAATGCACACATAATTAACACAACAAATAAATACACACAACATGATTAATTAACATAATCCTTTTATTTAGAAATGGACAATATGCTCTCTTCCTTTATGGAAAATTACATAGCATCATGCGATCTTTATCTAGCTCACACTCCAGCAATTGCAAAATAAAAGGCCTA
>ML782523.1:409579-419913 GCA_009831015.1 Picea engelmannii | reverse complement strand
TGGGTGAACAATATTGCATTTAAATTCTATATTTGTCTTTCCTTTCAACCAATTAAGTTATTTAGAAATGCGCACTTAATGACAAATACAAGAAGAAATAAAAAAAACACAGTGAACACATTACACAAATATTTTTATGTGGAAACTCAATGCGGGAAAAAACTACATAACATCTTCTTTATGTTCTTCTGGAAGCACCAATTTACAAGTTATAAATTTTTAGCTCAACAGGCACCCACTTGACGTAGATAACGAGGACACCAATCCTCTCAGGCACCAACCTATCACAGATAATGAGGACACCAATCCTCTCAGGCAACAACCTGTTACAAAAATGAGGACACCAATCCTTAGTGAGCTTCGACTCACCCTAGCACCACCCTGCCACCCTAAACTCAGAAAAATTCGTTACATCACTAAATATTTCAACACATCCTGACAATTTACATTTCTGTTCCTATGAATTGTTACAGTATCATCTTCCACCTCACTTCACGCGCACTTCCACAATCAGAGCACATCCATACTTATACTATTTTTCCTAAGTTCACCTTCCTGTATGTGGACGCGTACCAGTTACAATGTGGACAAACTTTGACCACATAAAAATCCTATCAGTTACCATTTTGTCTAAATAAATTATGATAGTTATATTGTGCACAAATTTTGACCATATCAAAATCCTTTCAGTTACAATTTTGTCTAAATAAAGTATGTGGATGCATGACTATTACCTTGTGGACAAACTTTGACTAAATAAAATAGACCAAGTCTTCCTACGACTATGCTCCAGATTATCTGAGCATCTCTTGAAGAATGATGCAATAATTTCATTCTAGTCTACAAAACATCCACTACGTAGATAGAACCAGAGAGCAAGACTCAAGTCACAAATCTTCATCTTCTCGCACTTGTCCTACAGTGTGCTTATTGAATTTCCCCATCAAATTGTAAGTGCCCCTGGTGACTCGTTCTGTCGCATTCTATTTCAGAATTCATCTCACCACACTCCACTACACCATTCGTCGCACTAGCTCAAAGCACCATGCAGATTTTCATTTGCTCAATATTCCACACACTCCGTCACAATCTACTCTGTCATTTGTCGCTTACTCAAAACATCGTCGTGTTGTAGTATAAACATCTGTTGATTCATTCCATGATCGCGGACAAAGGAATTTTCCGCCGCTTCACTTCTGAATTGCGTCGTAGATTATCCTCCTATTCTACGCTCACTACTAGTAGACTAAGTCACTTTTGTGATTTATTTTTCCTCATTGATCCCTTTGTCCTTCAATCCTTCTGCGCACTTTTGTTTTCAACCTTTCACTAATTCTTCTAGGAATTCCATTTCATGTGAATCCTTCTGTGCACTTCCTCTGCAAGCCTTCCACACATTTCCTCTGCTTGTGTGCCAACTTTGCACCATGTTGACATCAATGGCAACATATGATCAACAAATGATAGGAAAAAAGTGCAAGTTTACAAACATGTTACTGTACTTGTAAATCATGTTTCTACATGGGGAAACATCATTAATGACAAGGAAATATACATTAATATGTTAAATGAAATAATTATGTTTTTTCAATAAAATTCAAAATTAAACAAAGGAGTAATAGAAAAGACCATCATGTACAAAGAACAATAAAGAAGGAATTTGGAATGACATCATGCAAATATTAGTTATTATCCAACTAAGATAAAGACTACAACTAAATGCACCAAATGTCATCTAGACTTTTGAATGATAAGGGAGCAATGCTAATATGAAGTAGACTATATGGGGCCATGCAAAACATGTTATGCAAATTCAATTAGGACCTATGGTGAGAGGTAATTGGCTACTGGCACGAGAGGGCCTACATGTTTCATTTTCCCTTGATCACATATTGCAGTTACCTTTGAGGATGTTTATAGGCTATTTAGGTTATCAATTACAATGGTGACACTAGAATATACGGTGATGGATGGCTATGATAAAACATAAATAAACATGACATAGAGGGGCCCATGGGATATTCAAATACCAAGGAAGTAATGAGGAGTTCACTTTATACAAAATAGATGGCCAGAGTGTGATGAAATGAAGAATGTTCTCAAGGGGCCGTTGAAGTATAGGATCATACTAAACCAAACAATAGGGTTACTTAATGTAGAGACATATACACCATCTAGTATAAAGGTGCACATGGAGAAAGATCTATGATTATGGTGGATTTTTACTCACTCAAATATATGAGTAGTTGTAATGATTGTGATGAGACGAGGGAAGAGCAATAAAATATGCATTAGTGTTGTAGGCATATGTGTGGGAGCACTTCCAAACAGTTATAAGTAGAGGACCCACATCAATACCAGGGAATTCGTGACTTCTCCATTGAGACCTAACAAATCAACTATGACCACATGCATTTAGGCAAGAAATCTTCAACAAGTTGGAGATCCATGTAGATGAGCTCATATGGTATCTACATGAGGGCATCATCTAGAGAGAGGATGTGTTGATGTGCCCATGGTTTAGACACACTAAAATCGTTAAATGGGTCTACAATCAAGATAACAAATTGATGTTGCACTTAGAAGTAAACAAAAGGATTATAAAGGGTAGGGTGATAGTTCCTCAACAAAGGAGATAGCTACCCTGAGAGGGTGGAGAAATGGAGAGGGAACCCTAACAAGAGAAGGGGTGCAAGGAAGTAAAGGGGGATCTAGGGTGAAACAAAACTAGCTAAATTTTCTACAAAGTTCATAATTACTTTCCTTATGATTATGATATGGACAAGAGGAATTGTGAAAATGTTGGACCACGACGACACACCTAATGACATTAATGTGTGTGACATTATTTTGATGTAAATGTTCTGTAAAAATATAGTTTTGTTTTTCAATATTAACTATATTTTTCCATAACATTTACATCAAAATAATGTTACAATGCATCTACACATCTACAAATTATTATTATTATTTGTTAGTAAATCTATATATATAAAAGAATATATAGATTTACTAACAAATAATAATAATAATTTGTTATAAGTATTATATTTTTTGAAATTATCTTATAATATACTATCTATATTATATTTTATATAACACTTTATTATATTAAATTCATATATAACACTTTATTATATTGATTTCTAAATCTTTTAATAAAGTGAATCTTCATTATTATATAATCATAATCTTTTGGTAGAAAAAATTTCCACATCTCATTAAGAAATTTCCAAATTTCATTATCATGGAGTTGGTGAGAAATAATGATAAAGTTGTTTGCCTTCAAAATATGATGAAAAAAGTCACTTAAAAAACAAATTACTACGGACCACTAATTTGTGCACATCACACAAGTTGAAAACGAGACCTACGACCACATCGATATTTAATTTTCATAAAAAGGATATAGCATTACAAACCATTTTTTTTTAAATAGATATTATTGGCAAACAATGACGTCCAAATCTTTTTCAACCACAACGACTATGACATTATCTAATATATTAGTTTATAAGTAATAAGTAATAAATAATGAAATGGGATAGCACAATTGGTTAAGACATGCGCACACTCTTCCAGTTTGGGGAGAGGTCATGAGTTCGAAACCTGTGTCCCTTGGGGCTGTGAAGCTTTATCACTCCCATACCAACCACTATGTGGGGAAGTATTTGGGGTGGGTTTCGAGCGCGAAATCTCCAACGTGGAAAAAAAAGAAAAAGTAATAAATAATGAAATGACATTTTATTATATTTTATAATAAAATTTACGATCTACTTTGGGTATTAACTATTAATTTCATATGGATTGAAGAAACTTGGTGTTTTATACTAATACGAGTGTGTTGTAGTGATTGCTATGGAATTTTTCCATGGAGTTTCTTGGTATTTTATATGAGTGTTTTGTAGTGGTTGCTATGGAAATTTTTCATAGAGTTTAGTGAGACATTGGTGTTGTATATGAAATTATTGGAGTTTACTTTAGTTTCACAATGATAGATAGTTTGATGGAGATCATTAAGTTTTAAGGAAAATCTAGTGCAAAAGAAAAGATAAAAGTCCATCAAACTTAGAGGTTTAAAATACCTAAAAACAAAAACAACAGAAAGGAAAAAGGAACTATGTAAAATACCTAAAAATAACATAGACAAATGAAAAAGAAGCTATAATATAATTTATTAAAACATAATATAGATAATAAATATAATATAAAATTAAATAGTTTATTAAAAATACGTATTTTTCGATGAAAAGGTAAAAGGTCCTATTCAATCCACATTCAATAGTATTTATATATGGGACCACAATCTTAGATTATTATTCATTATTTATATTTTTATATATATTTAATTGAAAACTTTATGTCATATTAAGCTTAAGCTAGTTATAAGAGTTAGATTTGGTAAACAAATTACCAAGACTCGTTAATTTTTTTATTATATAAAACCTAATAATTTTTTTTACCAAACCCAAAACATTTTTTAATCAAATTAGATAAATTTTCTTTACCATACTTGATAATTTGTTTACCACGATGAGTAAAAAAAAATTACGAGTTAAAAAATTAAGAAGTAATGGAGTCATCAAAGAAAAAACCAAGGCTCAATGATGAAATAAATAAGGAATCATAGAGCCATAAGGAAGACATAAAATTAATTGGATAGCATTGAGGTTAGCATGAACAAGCAACATGACTAATTAAGAAAAATGTTAACCAAGCAAGCTGTAGAGAATAAAGATAAGTTGCAAACAATAGAAGGTACATTACATAATATAATCATATTTAGAAGGGAAGAGAAAATTGAAAGAGAGTAGGTAAATAATGAGAACATGTATAGGTTCAATAGAATAATGGAAAAACTATGGAAAATTGCACCTCATCCTTCACTGATCTCAAGTAGAGAAGTACTACATATATTTCTCTCAAGGAATACAAGAAACTCAAGATTTCAAGATAGAGATTATCAAAAAAATAAAAAATGAATGTGAAATTGACGAGAAACACATCGATTTGAAGGAACTTATAGAAGTGCAAGAAATTGCTAGTAAAAATGAAGAAATCGACATCAAAGCCCCAATACAAGAAGTAATGGATGAGGTTCTTGAAGAAACTATGAAACCTCTCATGGAAGAAAATGAAAACACACAAAGTGTTGTCACTGTGACAGAAAGAAAACTCATATTTACTCCAAATGATTCAAGTTTCCACTAGCAACAAGAATTTTACCTTGTTGTAATCCCATTTTTTGGGTTGCCTAAGTTGAAATTGGTAGAAAAAGAGTTTACAAATAATCATCAAATCTTCTTTGAAATAATTGAATCATTAAAAACCAAAAGGAGAGATTGGTCTTTAGTTCTAGAAAGTACAAATTGTCTGCGTTGGAAAAAAACATACAAAGAATGGTGCAATGAAACAAATAGAAGGTTATGAGAATTGCAACTCAATTTCAAGAATGTTAGAGTGACAACAAATGTAGTGGAAAACAACACTATTTTCTCATATGAAAAGAGAGGGGAAAACAACACTATTTGCAATATATGAATGTTTGGCCTCCTTCTTCGATTTTCATCTTATTACCAATTATCTGCTTAAATACTTGTTATATTGTGATCACGACAAGATCAACATGATTAGTCATATAGCCTATGGAATATAATAGTGTATAAGTTCAAAATTTTATCAAGGAAGAATGAAGGCTAGCACCTATTGTAGCATGGAGGATGATTTATATAGCTTCATAGGAGCATTACATAACACAGTTCAATAATTATAGGATTTTCACTATTTTGTTCGGAATCTTTGACATAGTCTCTTTGTTCTTGAGGTGATTCATAGGACACAACAAGGAAGTAGAAAGGATTCTTCCACTATGGCACTAATGTTGTCAAAGCTCAAGGGGTGAGGGCATTGTGTTCAAGCATGACACCCTTTTCAACACATTTAACTATCAAGTATTCTCTCAAAATGGGTTCCAATGTTGTGTTACAAGGTGCATTATCGGACCAATTTACAAGAAAGCTCGACAACCCAGGTAGAGTCATGGATGGCTCTATAACTAGCATATTATAATCTTTGGTGATTTTAACTCCATTTGAGGTATGCTAAATTTATTTGTTCAATACCAAGTTGAGATGAAATCATAGATTTGATTGATAAACATATCTAAGGCCATTATCATTGAAAATAATAAGCAAGAACACATAAATGAAAATAGAGACAAATATTAGAGTAAGAAGTGATGAGGAGAGTATTAAAGTCATGGGAAAATAATAAGAAAGAACACATAAAGGAAATAAAGACCAATATTAGAGTGAGATATGTTAATTTCATAGAGAGAAGTAATGAGGAGAGTACTAAAGCCATGGGATGTGTCATTGTAGTAGTGAGCCTGTATGAATAGTGCAGATCGACTGCTAACCAACCTACTGCTGCATATGGATCCTATGAATATCAAATTGGATTGAATTATATTGCAAGTTATGCCTATGGATCTCATCAAGTCTAATAATATGACTATTAGAAAGCTCAAAAGGAGGAGAAACACCACAAGCATATGGAGCATGTTGGGGAGTTCATAATCGTGGCTGTCAGAGCCTATGCATTGGTATGTTATGCTAATTTACTATGTACACAATCACCAATTATAATTTAGTTAATGCATTTGAATTGGTGATGATATATCTAGAATGAGAAGCATGAGGCAAATAAGGTTTGTGTCTAGATGCATTTATTTGTCTAGGATATTCTAGTGTTACTATTATCTAATGATTATAAGATAGGTATCTCTGTAGCTGGAAACAAGATGCACATTTCTTAATGCATGTACCTTACCATACCAAGTGGAATTGGAGGGTGGTGGTAGTGATGTTTGTCAGTGTCAAAGATTTGGATTGCACTATAGCCTCAGTGCCAACATGGTGAGAGATGGAGGGCGGTTCGAGCCTCGTTTGCATCATTGTTCATAACTTGATTGTAGCATTTTCAGAGCCTAATTTTCCGACCACTCACAAATTTTCTTTCTTAAATTCATTTATTGATTCTGACAATTCAGAAAAATAAATTGCATACACCAGGGAAATAAAGTCACATCAACCAATAAAAAATTCCATTCTTAAAATTTAGTAAATAGAAAAAAAAATTGTTTTAAAAAATAAATTATGTTAATATGGAATTTCATAGGAACTTTGGATATCATTGCAAATTTGAGATGAATAATATGAGGTCAATGTAGTTTGACTACATGACTGAAAGCTTTATTCCATGGTAGAGGCAGGGACTAATAAAGGAGGAATACTTAGAATGTCATCATGTAAATATTAAGTATGTGTCTAACTAAGATAAAGGCTACAACTAGATGCACCAAATGGCATATAGACTATCAGATGATAAGGGACTAGTGCTAATACAAACTAGCCTATATGGGGTCATGCAAAACATGCTATGTAGGTTCAATTAGGACCTATGGAGAGAGGTAATTGGTTCTTGACACGAGAGAGCCCACATGTTTCTTTTTCCCTTTATCATGTATTGCAATTACCTTCAAGGATATTTATAGGCTATTTGGGTTACCAATTACAAGGGTGAAATTGGAATATACAATGTTGGATGGCTATGATAGAACATATATAGACATGACATAGAGTGGCCCATGGGATAGTTAAATACCAAGGAAGTAATGAGGAGTCTACTTGATACAAAATCGATGACTAGAGTGTGATGAAATGAAGAATGTTGTCAAGGGGTTGATGGAGTATAGGATCATCCTAAACCCAACAATAAGGTTACTTAGTGTATAGACATATACACCATATAGTATAGAGGTGCACATGGGGAAAGATCTATGATTGAGGTGGATTTGTACTCACCTAAATATATGAACAATGATAATGAGTGTGTTGAGCTAGAGGAAGAGTAATAAGATTTGCATTAGTATTGTAGAAATTTGTGTGGGAGAATTTCCCATCAATTAGGAGTAGAGGATCCACATCAATACTAGGGAATTAGTGACTTGTCCACTAAGACTCAAGGGATCAACTATGATCACATGCATCTAGGAAAGAGACCTTCAACAAGTTGGAGATCCATTTAGATGAGCTCATATGGTATCTANAAAGGAGGAATACTTAGAATGTCATCATGTAAATATTAAGTATGTGTCTAACTAAGATAAAGGCTACAACTAGATGCACCAAATGGCATATAGACTATCAGATGATAAGGGACTAGTGCTAATACAAACTAGCCTATATGGGGTCATGCAAAACATGCTATGTAGGTTCAATTAGGACCTATGGAGAGAGGTAATTGGTTCTTGACACGAGAGAGCCCACATGTTTCTTTTTCCCTTTATCATGTATTGCAATTACCTTCAAGGATATTTATAGGCTATTTGGGTTACCAATTACAAGGGTGAAATTGGAATATACAATGTTGGATGGCTATGATAGAACATATATAGACATGACATAGAGTGGCCCATGGGATAGTTAAATACCAAGGAAGTAATGAGGAGTCTACTTGATACAAAATCGATGACTAGAGTGTGATGAAATGAAGAATGTTGTCAAGGGGTTGATGGAGTATAGGATCATCCTAAACCCAACAATAAGGTTACTTAGTGTATAGACATATACACCATATAGTATAGAGGTGCACATGGGGAAAGATCTATGATTGAGGTGGATTTGTACTCACCTAAATATATGAACAATGATAATGAGTGTGTTGAGCTAGAGGAAGAGTAATAAGATTTGCATTAGTATTGTAGAAATTTGTGTGGGAGAATTTCCCATCAATTAGGAGTAGAGGATCCACATCAATACTAGGGAATTAGTGACTTGTCCACTAAGACTCAAGGGATCAACTATGATCACATGCATCTAGGAAAGAGACCTTCAACAAGTTGGAGATCCATTTAGATGAGCTCATATGGTATCTATATGAGGGCATAATCTAGAGAGAAGATGAGTGGATGTGCCCATGGTTTAGACACACTAAAATAATTGAATGGGTATGCAATAAGGATAGCTAAATGATGCTAGAAGTAAACCAAAGAATTATAAAAGGTAGGGAAATAGTTCCTCAAAACAGAAGATAGTTACTCTAAGTGGGTGGAGAAAGGGAGAGGGGACCCCAACAAGAGAAGGGGTGAGAGGAGGTAGAAAAGGATCTAGGGAGAATGAAAACTAGTTAAATTTTCTGCAAAGTTCATAATTACTTTTATGATTAAGATATTGACGAGAAGAATTATGAAAATGTTAAACTGGTTTTGCAAAGTTCATAATTACTTTCCTTATAATTAAGAAATTGACAAAAAGAATTATGAAAATGTTGGAGCATAATGACACACACCTAATAACATCAATATCTATATCGTTAACATTATTTTGATGTAAATATTACATAAAAATATAGTTTTGATTATTATCAATATAAACTATATTTTTACATAACATTTAATATATATATATATATATATATATAATTATATTTATAATATTTTTATTTATGTTTAAATTTAATATTTTTATTTTTTTATAAAATAATTTTTATAGTAAATTTATATTTATTTATTTTTCCTATATATAATTTATTTATTTATTTTAATTTATATATATATTTGACTAATATACAATAATAATTATTATTTAATATAAATATTATATTTTTCAATTATTATTTAATATAAATATTATATTTTTTAAATCAATCTATAATGATATAAGCATTCTCAATATATGTATTTAACATATTTATGGTATTAAATTAAGGTAAATTTTCATTATCATATAATAATTTTGTATTATTTTTTGGTATATTTGGTAATTTTTTTTTCCAAATTTCATTATCACGGAGTTGGTGAAAAATTATAATAAACTTGTTTGTCTCAAAAATATTTATATTAATAGGTGAAAAAAGTCAATTAAAACAACAAAATATTATTAAAAAAAAACACCACTAATTTGTGCACTTCACACAGACCAGCTTTAAAATCTGTTGAAAACGATACCTACGACCACAACGATATTTAATTATAGATTGGTGAGTGTATGACAAAAACGGTATACATAACCTCAATTCAATATCTTTCCTTTCCTATAGCAACATATGTTGTCTCATGTGAAGGTAAAAGTAACTCTAAAAATTATGATGACAATAGATTGCTCAATGGAACCATTAAGTTCCACATGAAGTCGACATTAAAAAAAAATCCATTGCAAGAGAAAAGGTAAGGGGCATATATCATACCAAGAGTTCATCAAATTTAGAGATTTCAAATACTTAAAAATGGTAGAGAGGGAAAAAGTAACATGTTATATAAAAATAATTAGGAA